>OW240923.1:122102196-122151180 GCA_933207985.1 Pelobates cultripes | reverse complement strand
AAAAATACAGTTAAACAAAAATAAAAATAAGAGTAAAAGCAAAAGCACCAAAAATAGAGCCAGTGAAATGTGTCTCACCTTAAATCAATCCATCAAGCAGCTTGTGAACAAAAAATGCTTTGAAGATTGGAACTCGTAAATCAGGAACTCGGGAACAGCGTTGGTAATCATGAAGCATCTGGTTGGCTCCTCTTCTGGGCCTGTACAGGGGTAGATGTTGAAAGCATATGGAATGGTACAGGACGTCTGTTCATGGAGTTAAGAACATCCAATCCCTCCTCGGGCGACGTGATGATAAAATTTTGCCCATCTATACAGAAAAGTACCTTAACTGGAAATCCCCATCCATACCTTATCCCTCTTCGATGCAACTCCGACATAAAAGGTTGGAACTCCCTACGCCATCTCATCGTGTGGGCTGAAAAGACCTGGAAGACTTTCTTGTTGTTATAGTCCACAGGGAGGCCGGACATACGCATTGCACCCAAGAATTGATCTTTTTTGAGGTAATAGTGAAAATACACTATTACTTCCTTGGGTGCAGCCGCAGGTGCGCTGCTAGGCTTGGGCAGCCTATGGATAAGTTCCAGCAATAATTCAGAGTTAGTGGCATTCGGTTTAACTGTCCTTACCATATTTTGAAAATAATTAGATAGTTCCACAGTGTCAACATTATCGGGGATCCCTCTGATCCTTAAATTATTGCACCTACTTCTATTCATAGCATCCACCAACTCCGCCTGCTGGTTTACCTGTTTTTGAAGCGCTTTCACTGTGTCCACCAAGTCCAGATGAGATTGTTCTTGGAAGTGCAATCTATTTTCCACTTCCTCCGTGCACTGGCTAATTCCTTCCATAACTCCATAGGTTGTCTCAAAAGTCCTTTTTTAGGTCCAGTCTTAAGTTTTGGATAAGTTCAATTAACATGCCAGCTGATGGTGGCAAATCTTCAGCCATTTCAAGTGGCATAGTGAGATTGTATGTTGCAGCTTTAAGAGTAGTGGAAGACATCTTGGATGTGGCAGCAGCCATCTTGGTAGTGGAAATAGCAAGTTGTGCAGAAACAGACATCTTGGATGTGGCAAGTTTATCACAAAGTTTTGTAACAGCAGCCATCTTGGTGGTGTCAGAAGACCCCACAGCTGGAGCTGACAGCCGTGAGGTTGAAGGCCCCGACAGGGAACATGCCTCCTTATTATCAGGGAACATGCTCTCCTTATTATCATCAGCCCGATCATTTGAATAAATGAGCGATTGGGCCACTCTAACATGAGACCGAATGTGGTCTTTTATGCACTTTGTGCCGCTCATGGGAGCACCCTCCACATGCTTCGAGTATGTCAGATGCTCGGAGCGTGTCTGCCCCCTTCACTCTCATGGGACTTGCGGCCGCAGTAACGACGCTTGTTTGAAGATGCGAGCGGGCTGCGGCCGCGGTCGCATACGATTTGGGACCAGGGGAAGGGCAGGAGGTTAGTTGAATGCGGCGGAGTGCGGCGATAAGGTGAAATATGCCGCAGACCGAGCAAAGAGGAGGGAGAGTGGTCATTCAAGCCCCTACTCACCCCTGAGGAAGGTCTTTTTTGATTTTTTCCATAGCAAGCAGTCTTCTCAGTCAGTTCTTAAAGCAATATTGATGGATTGGATTAAAGCTGTAGATCATGGGTCGTCAACCTGGTCCCTACCGCCCACTAGTGGGCGTTTTAGGATTCCAGGTGGGCGGTAGGGATTTCTGAGGCTAAATCCTCTTTTTAAGAGGATTTCTCCTTTTGGGCGGGCGCGAGCGGCTCTGCATGCGCAAGTCTTCAGTGACCGGCAGGAGGAAGCGCTCCCTCCTGCCAGGCCACCTTCTGGACCCCCCGGCATGGCAGCGTTCTAATCAGTCGTGGCGAGGGAGCTCTAACCTCTCTGCTCTGCTCCCTCGCGCGATGTTTGCTGATGCCGCGGGAGCCGGAATATGATGTCATATTCCGGCTCCCGGCATCCGTAGACAGTCCGCGAGGGAGCAGAGCAGAGAGGTTAGAGCTCCCTCGCTGCGTCTGATTAGCCGCCCGCCTAAGTGAAGCCCCACTGGACCCCAGGGACAGATCCACACCAGCTCTCCAGGTAGGGAGGCTGGGTGGATATTTAATATTAATAATTTGTGTGTACATGTGTTTGTCTCTAAGTGTATGTGTGTGTGTCTCTAAGTGTATGTGTGTGTGTCTGTAAGTGTATGTGTGTGTGTCTGTAAGTGTATGTGTGTGTGTCTGTAAGTGTATGTGTGTGTCTGTGTCTGTAAGTGTATGTGTGTGTCTGTGTCTGTAAGTGTATGTGTCTGTCTGTAAGTGTATGTGTCTGTCTGTAAGTGTATGTGTCTGTCTGTAAGTGTATGTGTGTGTGTCAGTAAGTGTGTGTGTGTCTGTGGGTCTGTCTGTGCATGTGTGAGTGTCTGTAAGTGCATGTGTGAGTATGTGTATATTTGTGTGTATGTGTTTCAATGTGAGTGTGTGTGTGTGTGTGTATGTGTTTGCCTGTGAGCAGAGTACTTGTAGAATAGAAGAAAGAAGGTGCAGAGTACTTGTAGAATAGAAGAAAGAAGGTGCAGAGTACTTGTAGAATAGGAGAAAGAAGGAGTAGAGTACTTCTAGTATAGGGGAAAGAAGGAGTAGAGTACTTCTAGTATAGAGGAAAGAAGGAGTAGAGTACTTGTAAAAAAGGAGAAGGAAAGAAAAGGAAAAGGAGAGAATTGTTGTTGACTAATAATAGTAAGTGGGCTACCTAGCTCAGCCTTCCTACTGGGCATTGCTATAAGGAAGGTTAAAAAATAGAAAAAAGGGGGAAAAGGTGGGAAGGGGAATTGAGGAGGGAGAGGAGGGGAGCTGACGCACAGATGAGAAATCATTTTATGAGCAAACAAAGAAGTCTTCCGATTATCACTGAAAGAGGAGACCTTCGTTTGTTCCTTATGAAAATCGAACCAGATATCAAATATTTAGTCTCGCAGCATCAACCTCAAGGATCTCATTAATCACTAGTAAAGGTAAGTTCAATTTACTTTATTGCTTCCTCATTAAACTTTATAAAGTTAAAAACATTATAAACATGCATAAAGTAGAAATAAAAAGATAAATGTACGTTCATTTATGTATTTTTTAAAACACCCTCCTTTCTAAAAAATATTCCGCGCTTGCGCGAAAACTGGTGGGCGGTAAGGAAATTTTTCCATCAAGAAAGATGCATTAGTGGGCGGTAAGTGGAAAAAGGTTGACTACCACTGCTGTAGATTATAGTTTAGGAACATTAAAGTCCCAATGTCCTCAGAGCCTCTCTAAAAGGTGGCCATCTAAGATGGTGGCCAAGCTCCACCCCCAAGTACTTTTTGTAAGGGTGGCTTGGGGATACCTAAATTATACTTCAGTTATACTTAAAAACCACATTTTATAAATATACCAATATTGAATATACCAATATCCTACGGAGGTAAAAAATTGGTATTTGATTACCAATTGACTCTTGACTCTAAGGATTTATGAATTCAGTTACTGGTGCCAAAAGGCAAAATTAGATTATTAATATTTTTTCTAATGCCTCATTTTTATTGAATTGAAAAAAAAAACTTTTATCATGTTATATATGACCAACAATGGGGGTACAGAAAAGAGAGCGGGAAAGGGGGACTGGAATAAAAACAAAGATGAACACACGTTTCGGCAATGGAGTTAGAAATTGTCATGCAGTGTACATCAATCAGGTAATACAGAAGGAAAAAAGAACAAATTATGTTTAGCATTCATTCTACAACATAACATGTGGGTTACAAAGCAAGTTGTCAAGCATCTTAACAGAGGCTCTCTACCCTCGCTACACTGTTCTTTATGTTTGTTTGTGTTTTGTTTTTTTTGTTCTTTTTTTCCATATTTCGCTTCTTAAGGAGTCATGTACATCTGAGAACTCAAGTAGGTGTTAATTAAAATTAGAGCCAGTGGGCGGTAATAAGAGAGAAGGACAAGGTATAAGTTGTACTAGCTACTGTATAATGGCTGGAAATAAATAAAGCCCAACCAAACGGAAGCAAGGTGGGGGTAATGCCTGCCCAGGTCACTCTAGTACATCTGCAAGTGAATACAGGTACCACAACCTAAATACATGGCTTCTTGGATTCAAATCCTTCCCCCTATGGTAATTACCCTTTTGTATTCATGTACACTGTCTTAGGTGTTGAGTTGTAGGTTATTAGAAGGTTATGGAGATCTCTGCGTATCACACCCTATCCAACTCTCCCAGGCCTTTGTATATGCATTCAGGGCCGGACTGGGAGAAAAATTCGGCCCGGGCATTTTTTTAACACAGCGGCCCACTAAAAAGGGGGCGGGGCAGAGGAGGTGTGTTTTGTCACCAATGACAGACACGCCTCCTCTCAAAGTGAGCATGTTGGTTCAATGCTCTTCCAGGGCAGACCATGCGCAGAGCTCTGCTGAAGAGCTCTAGCATGAGAAAAAAGTCCTGTATTTGTTCTGCACAGTGCAAGCAAATTTAATAACATGCTTGCACTGTGTTTCCTTGCAACTTGTCTCTGGTGTCTCTATAAATGGATACCAGGAGACAAAAGGCCAGGAAAGAGTATTGTGCATGTGTTTGGAGCCTGCTTGTGGTATTGCGTGTGTGTAGAGTGAGCTGGTCGTGGTGTTGTATTGTGTAATAAGGTCGGTTTTAGTCGTGTTGTGTTTGTGGTGTAATGTGATGCATATGTGGCTATGGGCTGTAGAGAATGTGTGTATTGGGGATATAGCAAGTGTGTGCATACAGGCTATAGTGTGTGTGTGTGTGTTTAGGGGTGTAGTATGTGTTTGCTTACAAGGAATCTAGTGTGTGTATAGGGGATCCAGAGTGCGTATGTTAAAGGACCACTATAGTGCCAGGAAAACATACTCGTTTTCCTGGCACTATAGTGCCCTGAGGGTGCCCCACCCTCAGGGATCCCCTCCCGCCCGGCTCTGGAAAGGGGAAAGGGGTTAAAACGTACCTTTTTCCAGCGCCGGGCAGGGAGCTCTCCTCCTCCAATCCGCCCCGTCGGCTGAATGCGCACGCGCGGCAAGAGCTGCACGCGCATTCAGCCGGTCGCATAGGAAAGCATTTATAATGCTTTCCTATGGATGCTTGCGTGCTCTCACTGTGATTTTCACAGTGAAAAGCACGCAAGCACCTCTAGCGGCTGTCAATGAGACAGCTGCTAGAGGCTTTGGGGGAAGGCTTAACCCATTGATAAACATAGCAGTTTCTCTGAAACTGCTATGTTTATAAAACATTGGGTTAACCCTAGAAGGACCTGGCACCAAGACCACTTCATTAAGCTGAAGTGGTCTGGGTGGCTAGAGTGGTCCTTTAAGAGTGTAGTGTGTGTGTGTGTGTGTATATATATATATATATATTTGGAAGTATTGTGTATGTGTGTGGTGCAGTGTGTTGGGGGGGTTCTGTGTGTATGTGAGGGGTGCAGTATGTGTGTGTGAGAGTGCGGTGTGTGATGGGTGTGAGAGTGCCGTGTGTGAGTGATGGGTGTGATAGTGCCGTGTGTGAGTGAAGGGTGTGAGAATGCTGTGTGTGAGTGATGGATGGGAGAATGCCGTGTGTGAGTGATGGGTGTGAGAATGCTGTGTGTGAGTGATGGATGTGAGTGTGCTGTGTGAGATGGGTATGTGAGATGGGTGTGACAGTGCTGTGTGTGTGTGAGTGCTCTGAGAGAGTGATGGGTGTGAGAGTGCTGTGAGAGAATGCTGTGTGTGATGGGTGTGAGAGTGATGGGTGTGAGAGTGCTGTGTGTGATGGGTGTGAGAGTGCTGTGAGAGTGTTGTGTGTGTGTGAGTGCTCTGTGAGAGTGCTGTGAGTGTGATGGGTGTGAGAGAGTGCTGTGTGTGTGTTAAAGTGCTGTGTGTGATGGGTGTGAGAGTGCTGTGTGAGAGAGAGTGCTGTGTGTGTGTGAGAGTGCTCTGTGAGAGTGCTGTGTGTGAGAGAGAGTGCTGTGTGTGATGGGTGTGAGAGTGCTGTGTGAGAGAGAGTGCTGTGTGTGTGTGAGAGTGCTGTGTGTGATGGGTGTGAGAGAGAGTGCTGTGTGTGATGGGTGTGAGAGTGCTGTATAAATGTTATTGTGTGTATGTAGGGGGGGTAAATAAAAAAAAATAAAAAAAAAGGTATTATTCCCCCCCCTCCCTTCTTACCTTTAGCCTGGGAGGGGGGGACCGGCACGCTGGGACTGGAGGCGGGGAGGCAGTGTTCCCTGGTGGTCCTCGTGGGTGAGTGAACTCCTCGCGAGATCCGGTCGTTGCCATGGCAACGCGCCGGATCTCGCGAGAGGATCCCGGCGGAGCCGCAAATTAGAGCTCCACCGGGTCCTATCTCTCCAGCCTGGCTGGCTGTCTCCTTCCTTTTGATCTCCCCACCGGCCCGTCGTGGCAAACAGCGGGGCCGGCGCTAGGAGAGTGCCGGCCCTGCATAGACCGGCCGGGGAGATCCTGGGACCTCCCCTGCCGGCCTCGGCCCATGGCCACCGCGGCCCACCGGGCATTTGCCTGGTGTGCCCGATGGCCAGTCCGGGCCTGTATGCATTGATCTTGCCTTGCATCCTATAGGCCGTCTCCTCATATGATGTTGTATTACCTCTTGAACCTCTGTATTACCCCTGGATGCAAGGACCACACTCTTCCAACTTTTCGCTATGCTGATTTTTGCAGCTAACAATATGTGAACGATTAAAGATTTGTAAGAATAGGTGTGACTGCATGGTGCCAGATGAATTAAATAACCTGCTGGTTCAAAGGGGACAGTCACTGTTGTTGTCTGGTGGATAAGACATTCCACCTGGTGCCAAAATTGTGTAAGAATAGGGCAGTCCCAGAAAATGTGGTTGATGGTACCATTGGCCTGTTGACACCGCCAGCATTTTGGGGAAACAGTATGATACATTTTGGAAAGTTTAAAGGGTACCAAGTACCACCTCATCAGTACCTTGCAATATGATTCACAGTGGGACAGGCAGCTGGAAGGGAGTTTGGTATGTTGGATTGACTGTTACCATAGTGGGAGGGGAAAGATCGAACGAAGAACGCTTTCACATTGAGTCATGTATGGCAGTTTGGTGGTGTCATCTATGTTGTTTAGGGCATTGTAGCACAGTGAAAGGAATTTTGTAGCATTGCATTTCTTTACACAACCTCGCCCAAAGAGCGTGAGCTGTGACTGGTCGCTGGGCCGAATGTTCAGTGTATGTAAGATGTGCTTTAGTCTGAGATAATTGAACAGGTCTTTAGTGGGTAGGGCAAATTCTTTTTGCCAGTCAGAGAATGTTTTCAGACCATCGGGAATGTATAGAGAGCTTATAGATGTTGCACCCATTTCCTCCCAGGAATCAAGGGAGATGTTTTTTAGATGTTGTGTTGCATGCCTGAGTAGGTGCAAAATAGAGAGTGCATGCTTGATCAGCCATTGCCCCGCCCATCGCCTCCAGGTGGTTATTAAAAGACATGTACTGCAGATCATGCCTGGTTTAGCTTGATCTGGGAGCAATGACATCCATAGAAGATGTTCTATTTTGTACAGTTGGATGCATGCATTTTCCATAGATAACCATATCGGAGGTTTGGAGCATCACCGGACCTCTATACCCTGTGCTATTGTTGAAGCCTTATAGTATGTTTTAATGTTAGGTATACTCTGCTGCCTTTGCTCGAAGGGAGTTACGTCAATCAGTTCGCTATCCTGCTTTTTTTTTTCTTCTAAATATATGAATTGAAGACAGTTTGAAATTGGGACAATAATTTATTGGATAGTCCTACTGGTATCGTGCGGAAAATATATAATACATGCGGTAGTAGCATTATTTTACTAGCGTGAATGCGCCCAAGCCAGGAAATCTCCAACCCGCACCATTTGTTTGCTTGTGTTTTCAGTTTGTGTATGAGGGCCATATGGATTTCCCTGGTTAGGTGTTTAAGGGATCTTGTTATGTTAACGCCTAAGTATTTTAGGGATTGTAACGGACCGTTTTGCAAAAAAGGGGGAAAAAAACGTTTAGGCGATCGGCCCCCTTTCCAGAGATGCAGGCACAGCTACTGCAGAACACCAAACTCCTGAACTGGATACAAAATAGCACTCCAACTCCCAAACTGGAACCTCCCAAATAGCTGCTAGCAGACGAACAGGAAAAGCAGACAATCAGCTTACACTCCTGGCAATCAGTCTCTAACAGCATACAGTGAATCCCCCCAAGAACGAGACAAGGCTCCGTGTTGAGGGTCAAGCAGTGGTCTGAGGTGCTGGCACACCCAGCCTGGTTTTTATTACAGTCTTTTCAAATACAGGACCGCCCACAGGGAGGTATAAAACAACCAATCACATATCAGTTACATCCCACATATTCCCTCCCCTTATCCTGAGAGGAAACTCAATTACACATACAGTTAAAACATAGTTTCTACCCAACTTTCATAACTCTAAAACCATACATCACATTCACATAAAATTACATATTCACAATCAATCCATTCAGGGGAACAACATATAAAAAAATGGCATGAATCAGACCAGGGGTTCAAAAGTTAGTAAAAGTATCTTTTGGGCCCTGGCTGGCACATGGTTATCTGGCTCAAACAGGTTTTACAGAGCCCTCTATCCTGGAGACAATGGGGAAAAGTAATCCAATTATCCAGGGATAGAGGCAGACTCCATTGAGCACATGGTTGCAAAAAGACATAAAACACTTTAAAATACATAAAGTCACCTTTTACACATAACACACAGACATTTCACATATCCCCAGATAGCTGGGATCTGAGCGCACAAAACTACCGAATAGCGCTCAGATCCTATTCACACAGTTCAATTGCCATGGAGCCGAAGTCTTTAACTACACGAATGGGCTCCATGGCATAGCTATCTGGGTTAACACATTTACATAAAGTCTGGTCCATAGTCCAAAGGCAGCAGGAGGGCAGCCAGGCTTCTCCAATGCAATGTGGCGAGATTGCTCTTGTCACAGTGATGTTTTCCGCCAGTCAAAAGGGAATATATCTTTCAGGGTTTGGATTGCAATTGGATTTTAGAGAGACAATTGGACAGTACCTATGTTTTTTTCTCATTGTTTTTGTAGTACAATATGTGGCCATAGAGCTGGAGAAGGTCCATTAAATTCGGGATGGAGCAGTCGGGATGGGTAAGGAATAGTAAAATATAATTGGCAAATAGTGACAACTTTTGTTTCCCTGTGGGTATTGGGAGACCCGAGATATCATGATGGCATTTGATGCTTCGAACCAATGGTTCCAAGCAGAGAATGAAAATGAGTGGGGAGAGGGGGCAACCCTGGCGAGTGCCATTCGATATTTGAAAGGAATCAGATGAAAACCCAGATTTGAAAACTTTAGCTGTTGGGTGGCAGTATAATGCCATAATGCTCACAAGGAATGTAGGTGATAGACCCATTTTTAGCAGTGCTGCTTGCATGTAGTCCCAGTTGAGGCTATCAAACGCCTTTTACGCGTCTAGTGCTACTACTACTCCCTGTTGACCTTGATAGTTTGCCCAGTCTATTAAATTTATGACGTGCCTGGTGTTGTCCCCTGCCTGTCTGCCCCGGACAAATCCCACTTGTTCTGCAGATACTAGGTCCGGCAGGAGGGGTTTTAATCGATTTTCTAGAAGTTTGGCATAAAGTCTAAAATCTGCATCCAGCAGGGATATGGGTCTTAGGTTCGCACACTCAGTTGGAGGGTTGCCAGGTTTGGGCAAGGTCCCTAAATGGGCCTCCAGCATTTCTGGAGGCGCTAGTCCTAAGGATTTGATATTATTAAAGAGGCAAATAAGCCGAGGTGTTAGAATTATTCAAGATGGATATAGTAGTAATTAGGAAGGCCATCAAGGCCTGGGGCCTTATGTTTGGGCAAAGAAAGAATTGCTTTACGAACCTCCTCTTCCGTAAAGGGGCAGTCTAATGATTCATTTTGTTGTCTGGTTAATTGAGTTAAATCCGAAGAGTCCAAGAATGTGCGAATAGAATCGGAAGTGGGTTGATGCACTATTGAATCCATATTTAAGTTATACAATGTGGTGTAAAACTTTGCCAATTCACTGACTATATCATTGGGATCGTAAAGTTTAGTTTGGGAGAGGTGATGTAGGGTATTTTCGGCTGCATGTACTTGGATTTAAGTTTTGTCACTAATAATTTCCCTGCCTTGTTTCCTTGAGTATAGAACCTTCAATTGAGAGACCTCAATCTCTATTTGGTTATTATTAAGTCTAGCGATTACAATTCATTGTGGATTTTTTCTAGTTGCGTGGTGAGCTGCCTGGTTTATGTTTGTTTTGAGCCTCCAGCTCTTTTTGTTCCTTGGTAAGGTGTAGTATCGCTGCTTTCTGAATTCTTTTTTTTCGAGATCCGAGTTGGATAAACACCCCACTCATGACATCCTTATAGGCTAGCCAACAGTTAATAGGGAGGATTCCTCGGTGTAGTATCCGTTAAATAATTAGATACGGCCTGTGATATGATTTCTAGTGTAAGACTGGCATCTAAAAGTGCTTCATTCAGTCTCCATTTTCCTCTACCTCTTGTGGGAAACAATGAGTGAAACTCAAAGGTCATCGGTGCGTGGTCCGACCAGGATCTAGATCCTATAGACACCTCTACAAGGTTGTGTATCGTGGCTTTGTCCACCAGACACAGATCAATGCGGGAGAATGTTAGGTGTACTTGGGAGAGAAAGGTATAATCCTTCTCAGAGGGGTACTAACTATGCCAAGTGTCATATAGGTCATGTGTGAACAACAATTTTGCCAAAGATTGGCTGTTCATCAGTGCGTTTGGAGTGGGGTATCTATCGTTTTCACGTTTGATATCCCTACCAGGGATAAAGACACTACTCTCACGTATCCTTGCAAGTGGGGATTGTACCACTGTATGCCATTCATACTGGAGCTAGTTACTGCTCCATAAACGTGAGTAGGACTATATCTTATTACGTCTAGCTGTTCTCAGACAGAACATACTACCCTATTATTCCTTTTTTTTTTTACTCTTTGGTTTCATACTGTCACGACAGTGACCCCTTCACACAGATGGTAACCCAGAAATGGACGTATACCGGACCTTAGGGTGGCCGGACTTAACATCAGAGAATAGTCAAAAGAAAAGTCAAGGATCAAGGGAGTACAGAAATCGGAATAAACTAGAAAGCCAAGCCAAAAGTCGGGGAGCCAGATAGGAGAATCGTCAGTACAAAGCCAAGGGTCAAAATACCAGAAAAACAGATAACTAAGTATAAGAGCACCAGAGGAACAATCAAGAACCGCACTAGGGCACTGAGGGGTGGACAGGGATGCCCTTTTATACTGATGTGTGTGTCACTTTAAAGCCACGCCCCCAAAAGGTCCGGGAGCGTGACCGCGTTTGAATTTTCGCGGCAAAACTATCATGACGTCGGCGCGCATGCACCGCGTCATAAAACTGATATTGCCGCGAGCGGGCAGCGTCTGACAGGCTGCGCCGCCTTGCGGAAGCAGCCGGGGGAACCGCCGTGCTGCGCGGGATCGGTGGACACAGGTAAGGTATCGTCACAGTACCCCCCCTCAAGGACCGCCCCCAGGGCGGGGAGGACAGGACCCGCGAGAACGACGCCTAGCAAAGGAACGGACTAGGCGAGGCGCGTGCACGTCCGAGGCATCCACCCATGACCTTTACTCGGGGCCGTATCCCTTCCAATCCAATAGATACTGGAGCCGACCTCTAGAGACACGAGAGTCTAAAATAGCTTTAACCTCGTACTCGTCTTGGCCATCAATGAGTGTAGAAAGAGGAGTCCTGGGTTTCCGAGTAAAGCGATTACAAATCAAAGGTTTCAGAAGAGAAACATGAAAGGAATTGGGTATCCTCATATTAGCCGGTAAGTCCAGGCGATAACAGACTGGATTAATCCGTTGGAGAATCCTAAAAGGACCAATGAATCGCGGAGCGAATTTCATAGAGGGAACTCGTAATTTAATATTGCGTGTACTCAACCACACTCTATCCCCTACTATCAAATTCGGAGCATTTTTGCGCGGAGTGTCCGCTTTACTTTTTTGAGCATCGGCCTTTTGAGTCAGGATACGCTTGACCCCTATCCAAGTTTCTTTCATATTCTTTACAGTGTAGTCAACGCTTGGCACTGCCGAGGATGAAAAGGAACTCGGAAGAGTAATAGGGTCAAAGCCATAATTTATAAAAAAGGGGCTATGTTGTGTCGACTCGTGAACCCAGTTATTGTGGGCGAATTCAGCACAAAGGAGTAACTCCATCCAATCATCTTGGTGATCGGAGGTGAAGCAGCGAATGTACTGTTCTAGTGATTGATTCATTCTCTCTGTAACTCCGTTGGATTGGGGATGGTATGAAGAGGAGTGATTAAGTTTGATACCCAACTGATCACAAAACGCTTTCCAAAACCTGGAAATAAACTGTAAGCCTCTGTCAGAGACTATATCTGTAGGGATACCGTGTAAACGAACCACCTCTCTTATAAATATCATGGCCAGTTCGGAGGATGAAGGAAGTTTAATTAAAGGGACTAGGTGGGTCATTTTGGAAAATCTATCGATGATAGTTAGGATTACCCGGTGATTTTTTGAAGGTGGCAGGTCTACTACGAAATCCATGGCGACACTCGACCATGGCATTTCGGGAATAGGCAACGGCATGAGGAGGCCTAAAGGGCGACTTTTAGGAGATTTATTAGAGGAACAGATGTTACAGGCTAGGACATATTCTCGGACGTCCTTCTTGTAAGAGGGCCACCAGAATTGCTTTTCGAGTAGTGCTTCTGTCTTATGGATACCGCGATGACCGGCAATCTTAGAGTCGTGTAGCAAGGATAGGATTCGTCTCCTATAATTTAAAGGTACGTATAATTTCCCCTGAGTATAGACTGTGGCGACTATTTGTGAAGTAGGGATTATGGAAGATAAATGGGTCACTGGAGGAGATAGGTGCTCATGTTGTCGAGATAAGGCATCTGCTTTCGTATTCTTAGAACCGGGTATGTACGTCACTATGTAGTTAAAACGGGTTAGGAACAAAGACCAACGAATCTGCCTGTCAGACATTCTTCTTGCCTCTCCAAAATAGGAAAGATTCTTGTGATCAGTGAGGATGATGATCGGTTCAGATGACCCCTCTAATAGATGCCGCCATTCTTTGAGCGCTGAAATGATAGCCAACAATTCCCTATCTCCTATATCATATCTTCGTTCTGTTTCCGTCAGTTTTTTAGAGAAATAGCCACAGGGATGCAGGGGTTGATCATTCGAGGATCTCTGAGAGAGTACAGCCCCTATCCCTGTCTCTGAAGCATCCACTTCTAACAAAAAAGGACGCAAGGGATTAGGGTGACTTAACACCGGGGCTGAAGAAAAGGCTAGCTTCAATTTTTCAAAGGCTTCCTTAGCTTCGGTACTCCACACCGTATGACTTCTATTCTTCTTTGTCATAGCGGTAATAGGAGCGGTAATATAGGAAAATCCTCTGATAAACTTTCTATAGTAATTAGCGAACCCCAGGAAACCTTGGATGGCTTTAAGTCCAATGGGTATGGGCCAATTTAAAATTGCTTCCAGTTTTTTAGGTTCCATTTGAAAACCTGAACCTGAAATTATGTAACCCAAGAAATTAACCTTCTCCACGTCAAACAAACATTTTTCTAGTTTACAGTAGAGTCCGTTTTTCAATAATTTAGATAGAACTATCCTAATGTGTCTATGGTGCTCCTTGATATTCTTAGAGTAGATGAGTATGTCGTCTAAATAGACAACAACAAACGTTTGTAGATAGTCCCTTAATACATTGTTTATGAAATCTTGAAAGACTGCCGGGGGTTGCATAAGCCGAAGGGCATAACCCTATATTGATAATGGCCATAGCGAGTATTGAAAGCCGTTTTCCACTCATGTCCCTTCTTAATTTGAACTAGATTATAAGTTCCCGTAAATCTAGCTTAGTGAATACGGTTGCTCCCTTCAACCTATCAAAAAGCTCAGTAATGAGCGCAATTGGATATGCATTTCGTACTGTTATTTTATTTAATCCCTGATAGTTGATGCAGGGTCTCAAGTCACCTTCTTTTTTGGAAACAAAGAAAAACCCTGCACCAGCCGGGGAGGATGACTTGGTAATAAAACCCTTCTTCAAATTCTCTGTGATGTACTCTTCAAGTACTTTGTTTTCTGTCACAGAGAGGGGACACACGGTACCCCTAGGGGGCATAGTACCGGGTAACAAATTAATAGCGCAGTCGTAAGAACGATGGGGTGGTAATTTGTTTGCTTCCCTTGGTTCAAAGACTGCCTTGAGATCCTGATATGGTTCGGGTACTCGAGTGGTTAATGGTTCCATGGTAGGAACGTTGAGGAGTCCTATAGGTTTAACTCGACTGATACACTCCTTAAAACAAGAGTCACCCCATTTCACAATCTCTTTTCTCTCCCAGTCAATTAGAGGATTATGCTTGGTAAGCCAAGGAAACCCAAGTATAATCGGAAAGGTGGGAGAAGGTATTTGCTGTAGGGTTATGGTTTCTTTATGCAACAAACCTACAGTCAAGACTAAGGGTTTGGATTTTTGAGTAATAAAAGGAATGGATAGTGGTCTACCATCTATGGCCTCAACGGCCAAGGGTGTTGATCTTTCTCGAAATGGGAGGTTGTGATGCTGGCCGAAAGTACGGTCGATAAAGTTCTCAGCTGCCCCAGAATCTATCAGCGCAGAGGTAGTTATTATCTTTCCCTCCCATTCTATGGTTATCGGTAGAAGAAGCCTGAGTTCTTTCCTGTCTTGGAAGGAGGACATACACGTTACACCCAAGGCCTGTCCTCCTTGAGGGCTTAGGCGTTGGAGTTTTCCGGCCTGCTTGAGCAGTGAAGGCGGGTATGTCCTCTTTTCCCACAATACATACAAAGTCCCTCCCTTCGTCTATATTGTCTCTCAGGTTCAGGCAACCGTGTGGCTCCCAATTGCATGGGTTCTGCTGGAGCGACAGTGGTTTCCTCAGACGAAGGGAACGTCAATCCCAGGCATTCCGGCACACGCCTAGGTCTATCCCTGGTGTTTTGTCTATGTAGCAGAAGTTCGTCTATATGTGCTAGATATGTAATCAATTCCTCTAACACATTAGGGAGGTCTCAGGTAGCTACCTTGTCTAAAAGCTTGTCAGAAAGTCCATTCATGAACACATCTACAAAGGCCTGCTCATTCCATCTGACCTCTGCAGCATGAGTGCGGAATTCCAGGGCATAGTCAACTAGGGAACGAGACCCTTGTCTCATTCGTAAGAGGGTTTTAGCAGCATTAGTACGTCTTCCAGGGGGATCAAATGTTCTCCTAAAGGCTGCGACAAACTCTGCGTAGTTAAAAACTATGGGATTGTCGTTTTCCCACAATGGATTGGCCCAAACTAGTGCTCTATCGACTAACAACGTTATAATATAACTAATCTTTGATCTATCGGTAGGATACGCCCTAGGATGAAGTTCAAAGTTAATACTAATTTGATTGAGGAAACCCCGACAACCTTTGGGATTGTAATACTTATTTTGTAATATTTCTTTAATTGGAACTCAACTGCAGCATTTCTTGGTTGCAACAACAATAAGGTTCACCTCCTTTTATATTGGTATGAAACAATGGTCACTGTACCTTTAAATATCCATGAAGGTAAAATTAGGCTTGGTAGCAATCCCTTATGAGTAAGAGGAATAATTAGACAAAGTGACACTTTAGTGAGTTTTAGATACTGTGTAATATAAATAATAGGAATTGACTTGTTTGGTAAAAGTATTACTTAACTTAAAGGCAGTTCTGGCACTGGAAGGGTTAATTCACCCAATGAAGGAGAAATTAGAAGTCCGTTTCAACAAGCTGAGAACTAGGAGTGGAGAGTGGGGAAGTCCGTTTTAACAAGCCGAGGTCTGGGAGTGGAGAAGGTAGAATTCAGAGTTACAAGCCGAGGTCTAGGAGTGGAGAAGGTAGAAATCCGTTTACAAGCCGAGGTCGAGAAGTGGAGAAGGTAGAAATCCGTTTACTAGCCGAGGTATAGAAGTGGAGCAGGTAGGATCAGAAGTAGAGCAGCTGATCTTCATGCAGCACCTGTGCGAATAATTCAGCCCTTTGAATCTGGCGCGGTCCTCCTAAGTATCGTGGAGGGACCGCGTCAGAGAAAGGGGCGGGGCTGAGCGCCGTGAACCCGGAAGTGGGTTCCGGCGATAAATTACATGCCATGCTATACCTGACAGTACCCCCTTCCCATGGGGCATCCTCTGGGTGCACTATTTCGGTTTGGAGGGATAGCGTTTGTGAAAGGCAGTAACTAACCTCCTAGCATGTACATTAGATGAATCTTCCCAAGTGTCTTCATCAACTCCATAACCTTTCCATCTGATAAGGTATTGTAAGGAGCCACGGTGGACACGAGAATCCAAAATTTTGTGAATTTCATATTCTTCTTCACCTTGGACAATGATAGGTTCAGGAGTTGTTACTATTTCCCTATAAAAAGGATCAGGGATGTGTGGTTTAAGTAAGGAGACATGGAATACTGGATGAAGTTTAAAACTTGGAGGAAGTTTTAGTTTAACAACGTTATCATTAATGATAGTAATTACTTGAAAGGGACCAAGAAAAAGAGAGCTCAATTTCTTTGAAGGACGGCTTGTGGTAATATTCCTTGAAGAGAGCCAGACAAGATCCCCTACCTTGTAAGGAGGGGGAATTCTTCTATTATTGTCAAAAAACTTTTTCTGGTTATTTTGGGCGAGTTGAAGATTCTCCCGTAATTTGAGAAATAGAGAAGACATAAATTCGTTTTTTGATGTAACAGTAGGATTGGATGAAGTAATGGTTTGGATGGGGAATGAAGACGGATGAAAACCATAGTTGGAGAAGAAAGGAGTCATTTTCGTACTAGAATGAATGGTATTATTGTAAGAAAATTCGGCCATAGGTAACCATGTGGTCCAGTCATCTTGGAGGTATGAACAATAACATCGAAGATATTGTTCCAAACATTGATTAACCCCTTCTGTTTGCCCATTAGTTTGGGGATGATAAGCGGAAGAGAGTTTGCGTTGAATTTGAAGGGAGAGACACATCTCTTTCCAGAATTTGGAGGTAAATTGTGTCCCCCTATCAGAAATAATTTCTTCAGGAAGACCATGAAGTTTCACAATATTGTCAATAAAGACCTTAGACAATTCTACAGAGGAGGGTAATTTTTTTAAAGAAATGAAATGGGACATTTTTGTGAAGCGATCCACAACGACAAGAATAGTGGTGAAATGTTGAGAAGGTGGAAGATCAACGATAAAATCCATAGAAATGGATTGCCAAGGTTTTTCTGGAATAGGTAAGTTAAGTAGTAATCCAAAAGGTTGATTATGTTCTGGTTTAGACCTTTGACAGATAGGACATGTTTTGACATATAATGCAATGGTTCTATCCTGGCGAGGCCACCAATAATATCGTGAAGTTAGTTCAAGTGTTTTCTTTATTCCAGGATGTCCAGCTAGGGGGGAATCATGAACCATCTTAAGTAATTTATTCCTAAGAATGGGAGGAATATAAATTCTATTTTTAAAATAAAATAGACCATCCTTTTTTGTTAGTATAGGTGTTTTGGGAAGTTCAAGATCCTTCTGATTCAAATTCTTTATGTCATCATGAAGAGAAGAGAGGATTCCTATTATTTTGGTAGAAGGATAATCATCAGTAGTAGTTTTAGAAGGAATTCGAGAAAGAGCGTCAGCCTTTTTATTTCTATTTCCAGGTCTGTATATTAATTGGAAGTTAAATCGGTTAAAAAATAGGTTCCATCTAACTTGTCTAGCTGTAAGGGTTTTGTTAGTATAGAGATATTCAAGATTTTTATGGTCAGTATAAACTATTATAGGTTGTTTTGTATCTTCCAGAAGATGACGCCAATTTTCGAAGGCAGCTTTAACACTTAATAATTCTTTTTCACCAATAGGATAATTTTTTTCAGCAGAGCTCAAGGATCTTGAAAAAAAGGCAACTGGATGAAGTGGATCTTGTGGAGTCTTTTGTTGAGAAAGAACTGCTCCGATGGCTGCATCTGATGCATCAACTTCAAGAACATATAGGAATGTTGGATTAGGTAGTTGTAGAATAGGTGCAGTTGTAAATCTTTTTTTTAATTCGTCGAAGGCTGTTTGTGCATCTTTATTCCAATTAAAAGGACGTTTACTACTGTTGAGGAGGTTAAGGGAATGTGATACATCCAGAAGATCTCTAAAGATATCATTGATAAAATGTTGAAATGTTGCAGGGGCATTACAGAGCCCGAAAGGCATCACTAGATATTCGTAGAGACCATATCTTGTCCGGAAGGCGGTTTTCCATTCATCATCCTGTTTTATTCTAATGAGGTTATATGCGCCTCGAAGGTCGAGTTTAGTGAATATAGTTGCAGTTCTTAACCTTTCAATTAATTCATTTATTAGTGGAAGAGGATAACGATTTTTAATAGTTATTTTATTTAAGGCTCTATAATCTATAATAGGACGGATGGTTTGGTCTTTATTCTTCACAAAGAAAATACTAGAAGCAGCAGGAGAGGTCGAGGGTCTGATGAACCCTTTGCGTAAATTTTCATTAAGATATTCTTTTAAAATTTCTAACTCCTTTTCAGAGAGTGGATAAATATGACCATAAGGAATAGGAGCTCCGGGTATGAGATCTATTGGGCAATCATATAGCCGATGAGGAGGAAGTGTTTCCGCTTCTTTTTTACAAAAGACATCTGCAAAATCTGAGTAGAATGGAGGTATAACTGGTTCTACAGTAGTTTGGAGAATAGGAATGTGTTGTAAGCACGTTTTTTTACAGAAATCAGAAGCAAAGGAGATGGAGAAGGGAGACCACTTAATTAAAGGATCATGGTTTTTTAACCAATTAATTCCTAGAATGACGGGATAAAGTGGAGATTTAATAATATCAAATGTAATGAATTCGAAATGTACGTTGTTGGTAATCATTCTTAGAGGGATTGTTTCATCTTTGATGGGTCCTGAGGATATAAATGAACCGTCAATAACTCTGATTGGAATAAAATTGGTTTTTTGAACACAAGGAATTTTATTTTTTGAAACAAAAGAAAAATCAAGAAAAGTTCCATTAGCACCAGAATCAATGATGGCCTCAGTCACGATTCTTTTTGTATCCCACTGTAATATGAGAGATATAGAAAAATAAGTAGATGCTTTTCTTTTTTGAAAAACGTTCAATATAGAGGTAGATGAATGAAGCTTACCACCTTTTGAATGTTTCAGTAGAGGACATTCGGAAATTAGATGTTCGTTCGAAGCACAATACATACATAAGTTTAGTTGTCTCCTTCTTATTCTTTCTTCAGAAGTAAGAGGACTTTTTATTATACCTACTTCCATAGGTTCAGTTTGTGGAGGAATTTTTTCAGGTAGTTTTAGAGTAGTGAAAGGTTTTCTCCAGGTAGAATTAGTAAGAACCCTTTCAGCTTTTCTTTCTCTTAGACGTCTATCAATACTGATAGACAGTTGAATCAATGCATTTAAGGTAGGGGGAAGTTCTGTACGAGAGAGTTCATCTTTCACAGCTTCAGATAATCCGAGACGGAATTGATTGCGTAAAGTAATGTCATTCCATTGGGTTTCTGTAGCCCATCTTTTGAATTCTGCAATATAATCTTCAACAGGTCTATTCTTTTGGTGTAATGTTCTGATGGTTAAATCAGCAGTAGTTTGTTTAAAAGGATCTTCATATAATAAAGACATAGCTTCAAAGAACTCATCCAATGAATCCAATATGGGATCATCATTTTCCAAAAAGGAATGGGCCCAGGCCATAGGTTCACCTCTTAAAAAAGAGATCACTGAACAGACTTTGGATCTTTCGGTGGGATAAGATCTAGGTTTTAAAGCTATTAGTAGTTTGCAAGAATTCAAAAACTCTCTGTACTTTGTTCTATCTCCATAAAATTTTTCTGGATTACAGACAGCAGGATCACCAGCCGATTGAAGAGCGGCATGAGGAAGATGACCTTGAATGTCTCTAACATAGGTTAATATTCTCTCATTTGTAATTTGCAGTTCCTGTAACCCTTGAGCAATCGTATCCACTCTATTGGTTAGGGCAGAAACTTGAGAGTTAATATCTGCTGGTTCCATTGAATATAGGCTGGATTATTCTGTAATACTTATTTTGTAATATTTCTTTAATTGGAACTCAACTGCAGCATTTCTTGGTTGCAACAACAATAAGGTTCACCTCCTTTTATATTGGTATGAAACAATGGTCACTGTACCTTTAAATATCCATGAAGGTAAATTAGGCTTTGTAGCAATCCCTTATGAGTAAGAGGAATAATTAAACAAAGTGACACTTTAGTGAGTTTTAGATACTGTGTAATATAAATAATAGGAATTGACTTGTTTGGTAAAAGTATTACTTAACTTAAAGGCAGTTCTGGTACTGGAAGGGTTAATTCACCCAATGAAGGAGAAATTAGAAGTCCGTTTCAACAAGCTGAGAACTAGGAGTGGAGAGTGGGGAAGTCTGTTTTAACAAGCCGAGGTCTGGGAGTGGAGAAGGTAGAATTCAGAGTTACAAGCCGAGGTCTAGGAGTGGAGAAGGTAGAAATCCGTTTACAAGCCGAGGTCGAGAAGTGGAGAAGGTAGAAATCCGTTTACTAGCCGAGGTATAGAAGTGGAGCAGGTAGAAATCCGTTTATAAGCCGAGGTCGAGAAGTGGAGAAGGTAGAAATCCGTTTACTAGCCGAGGTATAGAAGTGGAGCAGGTAGGATCAAAAGTAGAGCATCTGATCTTCATGCAGCACCTGTGCGAATAATCCAGCCCTTTGAATCTGGCGCGGTCCTCCTAAGTATCGTGGAGGGACCGCGTCAGAGAAAGGGGCGGGGCTGAGCGCCGTGAACCCGGAAGTGGGTTCCGGTGATGAATTACATGCCATGCTATACCTGACACTAGTCCTACAAACTACGAATAGGACGCAGGAAGCAATTCCTACAAACTACTAATACTACTAATAGGATCTCTAAGTGAGCAGACTGATGGTCTCTCATTGAGCGAGCTGACTGTCTCTCAGTGAGGGAGCTGACTGTCTCTCAGTGAGGGAGCTCACGCTCACTGAGAGAGCTGACTGTCTCTCAGTGAGGGAGCTGACTGTCTCTCCCCCTCTAAATCCCAGCACCCCCCTCTCATTGACGCTGCCAGTTTGGTGACTCCGGAGTCCGGCCTCTGGAATACCTAAACTGCGCCATCCGCACCCTGTCCCAAATCTGATCCTCCCGCTACTTCTGAAATCCTGTGAAGGTGGAGCACGTCGATGTCACGTTGGAATGTGACGTGGCGTTGCGTGCCTCTATGCACCTCGAGGAACTCCACTGTCCAGTCGCAGCCAATGCAACACTGACCAACACACACTCACTGACAGACACACACACACACTGACAGACATACTCACTGACAAACACACACACACACACTGTCAGACACACACACACACACACAGACACACCCAGACAGACACTTTCACTGACAAACACAGACACTCACTGATAGACACAGACACACACACACATTTACACATTCTTGCACACACATCATTTTCTCTATTGCTCCCTACCTTTGGGAGCCGATGTGGGGCCTCTCCCAGGGGTCCAGTGGGGATCTTCTATCTGCTCCTCACTGCTCCATGGGCGCCGGAATATGACATCATATTCCGGCGCCCGGCTTCACTACAGACGGCGTGCACGAGGGAGCAGTGAGGAGCAGAAGACTGAGCTCCCTCGCAGCATCCACCTTCCTCTCCTCCCCGAGCCGGGTATATTTTAGCAGAGTAGGCACCTGCAATGTGGGAAAAGCAGGTGCCTACTCTACTTCAACACAAAGCATCTGCTCGCGGCTTGCCGGGCCACAAAGATGTCCATCGTGGGTCGCATGTGGCCTGCAGGCCGCGAGTTTGACTTGCTTGGTCTACACTTTGCATACTACAGTTCCACGGTACACAGATTTATATGGCTGAGCTGACAACATGCTACTATAATGTCCTGTATAAGAAGTTAAGCAGATTGAAAGGTATTATCTGTTAACTCACTTTGACAGATGCAATGAAAATTAAGCCATTTGGATCACTTAGGTTCCAGAGGGAGAGAAAAAGGTTTCTGAACCTTTCCCATTCAGGAAAAACACAATGACTGATTTAATGATTTTCCAAAGAATCCAGTAATATTGTGGAATCAGGAGGTAGGACCTGTAACCACAAAGCAGCCTTAATGCATACATCCTTACCCTCTGCTGTATCGACAAAGGGAAGCCCACTCCAATACATAATGCATCAATGGAAGTAAAGAGAACGTAAATTGTTCCATTGTTTATAAAGATCCAGCCCTCTCTAAAGATTTACTTTGGTGTAATGTTTTCCAGTTTACTAATGGCAATTACTCGTTAAATGCTCCTGCTGCTATAGGAACCTGCAATGCAGTGTTTTATAATGTTTCCTTAACCCCTCTGGCCATAAAACCTTTTAAACAGAGCATCTAATCTCTGTATAGTATGTCTATATATGTTTTATCCCAGATTAAATTCCCATAATACGTTTTTATGTAGTCGTTTTTATAGTGTAGACGCACTGTTTGAGGTTCTATCTATTCTGTATCTTAGCGTTCTGAATTAGAACTCAACAAGAGGAACAATTATATCAAACGTTTCACATTTGCAAACATTATTCAGTCAATCAATAGGTTAAGTAATTGTAATTTCAGCCTGCTGTGTTAGTTATGGCACAGTCCCCTCTTTAGATGTCAAGCAGTTTTAGTATTTTATGACAACTTGCCTGGGTTCTGCTGGGAACCCACCCTAGCCATCCAAATAGTGGGTTTTCACTATAGTGTCAGGAATACATGTTTGTGTTCCTGACCCTACAGTGATTCTTTAAAAAGACACTCTAGGCACCCAAACCACTTCTGCCCATTGGAGTGGTCTGGGTGCCAACTCCCACTACTCTTAACCCTGCAAGTGTAATTATTGCAGTTTTTTTTTATAAACTGCAATAATTACATTGCAGGGTTAACTCCACCTCTAGTGGCTGTCTACCAGACAGCCACTAGAGGGCACTTCCTGGTTTCTAGCACCGGAAACCTGTGCTAGAGCGTTGCTGGACGTCCTCACGCTATGTGAGGACCTCCAGCGTCGCTCATTTCCCCATATGAACGCATTGAAAAGCATTTTCAATGCTTTCCTATGGGGAGCTCTAATGCGCAGGTAAAATAGCAGGAAGCACCTCTATTGGCTGTAGACCATGTTTTCAGGGACACATATTGATAGGAAGCACATGCACAGGGTTGCCCTGCAGTATGTACAATTCAGAAGAAGGTGTATAAGATTAATAATTAGGCAATGAAGAATCCTACAGAATATGCATTATACCCTTTTCACGTGTTTTCATAAATATGACAAAATGACGTGTCCACGAAAACATGGCGAATATTGGCTACTATAATTGCTTACTCTAACAAAGAGCGCATTAAAACTCAAACAGTCATTGCAAACCAACAGATAACACGTGTAATTACGTAAACAATACAAAAAAACAGACAATTACATCAAGAACATGTCAATCGAGGGTCAAATTCAACAGCGGACACATTTTGTCAAAGACAATGAAGCAACACAATATGATTGGGTTTAGTAAGAAAGTTACACATTTCCCATCTCTGACCTATTGCCCTGAAAGCTTTTACAGCGTCTGTTGGGTGACCCATAAAACGAAAGAGTCAGGAGGTTAGCACAGTGACCCTGCCGAGATAGGAAACAATTCTTCAGGTCACCAAGAGCTGTGTTAATGTGATTTGATTTCACCATCAGCATACTTTAAATCAGTGTTTCCCAACCCAGTCCTCAAGGCACACCTACCAGTCCAGGATTTAGGGATTACCCAGTTGTGTCTAAGGTGTTTTTTTTTCTTCTTTGTAAAAACACCTTAGACACAACTGGGTAATCCCTAAATCCTGGACTGGTAGGTGTGCCTTGAGGACTGGGTTGGGAAACACTGATTTAAAGAACATGTGAATGAATGTTTAAAACCAACACAACGTATTGCAGCTTTATATTATCTGTTCTATACATGGTCTGTTATTTAAATATTTACATTTTACAAATGCATTAACCAGATCACTGTTTTTGTGGGTGCAATTTCATGCAATTTGTTTATTAGTTTCCGTTTTTTTTTTGGTCTGTTTGCTAATGCTAATATTTGCTGATGCAGTTGCTTATGGCACTAGACGTGTGGATGAATTGTCAGCTCTGATGCTCTCAGCCAGAATGGCCCTGGAGTTGAGTGTAAGTAGATGATGCAGCCAAAGGCTCCCAGCAGGAACTGGATAAGTTGTCCACATGTACTAAAATGGATTGACAGCAACAGGGCACTCCTGGCACCATAACAACTACAGTGAGCTGAAGCTGTTTTAGTGTTTAAATCATGCACCTGCAGCCTCACTGCTCAATTCTCTGCCATTTAGGAGTTAAATCACTTTTGTTTTATCTCCAGTTCTGTGGTCTGGGTGCAGTGTCCCTGTAACCGTAACCCTGCGATCCAGAGAACCTGCCATGTTTATATTGATGGGTTAAGACTGCTTCTAGAACCACTTCCTGCTTTAACTCTGAGAATGTCGTGAGAACATCCAGGGTCTTCAGACCCACCATAGATTCAATGCTTTCCTCTGGAGAAGGCCTAATGCGAGTTAGATTCCCTTTCGGTGCTGAGGTCGAAGGAGGAGGAGGAGATGGAGCCAGAACCATGGGGCCTCAACTCTGAATTAAGTGTTTAAAGAGTTTTTAACCCTTTCATTTCTGTGGTGGGAATGGGGCAAAGGAACACTAAAGTGTTAAGAATACAGCTTTGCATTCCTCATATTATAATGTTCCTTAACCAAACATGGAAGGCTTCTGCAGGGTCTAACCGCTTCATTTAGCTAAAGTTGTTTTGGAGCCTATAGTGTCCCTTTAACTCACTGAAACGTGCATGAATTCTTACGTGCTTTTGTTTTTCTAATAAAAAATATGTTGAAAAAAAATGATAGACATAAAAAAAAACCATTCTAAACATAGCTTAGGGACTTACATGTTCCCTTCATCTCCCTTTTTTAGTAAACCAACGATTATTGATAGTAGAATTTCAAGGATGGGGTTTCAGGGTTCTGATAACCTACAACGATGAACCCTGGGCAGACACAGAATGATGTGTGTTGTTCTAGAACACGAATAATCAGGTGGGAAAGCTGGATAAATACAGGTGTGTTAAAGAGGAACCCGTCAAACCATGGATCTGATTTGTAGGTAAGATATCTGGTATTGTATTTGTTGGCCGGGTGAACAGCTTTTATTTCACACCACGTACTTACTAGTGTGCAATGTGCTTTTGTTTGCCAAACTAGAATGATAATAATTTAAAAAATAATGATAATACTGGAATAATGTTTAATACCATATTTCATGTATAATGTTGATAAGCCTGCACAGGAAACATCTCCAACCATTCTTTCTCTCACTTTCTTCTCTATGACTAATGCAAGATTATTCACTAAGGTGAGAATTTAAAGGGAATTGCAAATTTAATGTCAAATTAGCTGAACTGGGAGCACAGTGGAATAAGATATTTTTTTCAGTTTGGCTATTTTGTCGTTAAATTTAGAGAATAACCGTGATGATGATCTGACTTGCTTCGTGTCATGTATTGCTTAGTCCAGGGCAAACAGATCTACAGAAAGGGCAGAGATTGGCAAAGGCTGCGGTGATTTTAGAATATAATTCAAATAACAAATCTCTGTTCCCCACAGCAGGATTAGACCTTTGCTGGCTGATGGCGATCAGGGAATTTAAAAGATAGAAATATAAACTGGTTCCGTAGAAGCTTTCTTTCTTCATATTATTAATTAATGTAAAATCTCTTACTATAACACGTTAAGACACATTGTAACTGGGTGATAATTTATTTTAATAATTCCCTGACAAAAAGGCAGCTGGCAGACCACGTCAGACATGACAAAGAACACGTCACTTTGTAAATTGGTGGGGAAGCAAGTGAGTGAGAGCAGTTGTGGGAAAAAGGACCCGGGAGCCACTAAAACCATTGGTCAAGCTATATTCTCCTCTGCGACCCCAGGTCGTGCATCTTGGGAAGGATATGTAGAGGAAGGAGGAAAGGATCATTCCATAGACCTGCAATATACACAGATCAGCTCGTTAGTCAGATCTTTAAATTACATTGCTGTTTTACAGGTATCTCCTCTCTCAGATCTTTCTACACAGTTACATAGTAATAGAGGTTGGAAAAGACAACGATCGCTCGAAATGCATTGATTCAATTTCCAAATTTGCGCAGCCCCGTGTTTTGTCGTATCTCCACTTCCTGTGTTTCTCCTGAATTACCAAAGGAAGTGGAGATATGCTCATTACTACTATACGTTTTTAAGTGCAATGCAATAAATGGTTTTAACAATATTTCACCTTCGTGGCCACTCTTCCATATACAGGGAAGATTCACCATAGAAGCTATTCTGATCGTATATATACCCCACGAGGGTGATGAGCCTGACTTTTCTGCGGTTGTGAGTGTTCTTCTGGGTGAATATATAATATATATATACTGTATGACGCTACGTACTGTTTGTCCTTCTTTTACTAGATTCCTATGTACTTTATGTGATTGAAATCCATGTTGCTTTTCCAGGTTGTAATTTACTATTTTTGTTATACGGGTTTTGTGTTTTATCATATTTTTGTATTGGGATCCTTCAATTTCCAAGCAAAGCGTTTGCTCGTCTATATTGTTTCTCTTTTCTTTATTTGTAGCTGTGTATTCCAGACAATGCAATCGGGCTGGTCTGATACATTACAAGCTCTAATCATGTCTCCTTCAGCAAATCTATACTCAATATCCGAGTTTACATAACTTTTCATGCCATTGGCATTAACAACAGATCAATAACAGGTGTTTCCCAAATACATAAACACAAAAGGCTCCACACTATTCTCCACAATTTGTTAAAAATACACAAATACTTGTTTCCCTTACTGGAGCTCCAATATTATCTATTAATTATTTTCAAATAATTTTTATTAAAGTTTTAAAATTGTGTATAACAAGTAATAATAATACAAACATTGTATTAGGGGTAGGAAAGGAAGGGTAACTTGGAAATGGGAAGGGGTATCCATCCATCATTGAAATAGGCATAACAATGTATATGGCAAACATTTTGTACATCAATGCACTTTAACAATAAATATATCAAAGACCATAAACTGTTTTGATTTTTTCTTCCCATTTATCCCAATTATATTTTAATATTGGGAAACCATGCATATTGGCTCTATGTGATAATTCGTGTGCCTTGTTTTCTAGGATCAAATTAAAAACTTCTCTGAGAGATGGCACATTTAGGGACTTCCAATGTCTAGGTAAACAGGATGCAGCAGCTATCAGAATGTGGCCTATGATTATTTTATCTGATCTATTAACAGACTCCGGGAGTTTTATAAATAAGGCTAGTTCCGAAGTTAAAATGCTGATGGTTCTGTTCACTTTAATAATTAGATCATGAATCATTTTCCAATAATTCGTTAATTTGGGGCAGAACCACCAGATATGGGCCATATTGCCCACACTCCCACAATCTCTCTAACACCAATCAGAATACATATTGTTCATGTTGTGCAATCTAGACGGAGCCAGGTACCAGCGATATAAACTTTTAGAATGATTTTCAAAATGGTCGGTGCAATACGAAATACCTTTTAAACCTTTAAAGAAACCGAACCATTCTTCTAAATCGTACTGGGCACCCAACTCCGTCTCCCATGACAGCATATGTTTTAATTTAACTAAGGGCTTGGCATTATAAAACAAATAACATAAGGATATCATATCTTTACTAGCGGGGCTGTATAAAAAAAACTTTCTCTAAAGGAGATAACAAGTGATTTATAGTTTTTATCTGTTTCAGGTACCTGGTATAGTTCTTTCAATTTATCAATGATTAGCATACATTCCAGTTCACATACATTTGACAATCCATACTTAAGCTTCAATTGTTCCAAAGAAAGAATAGCATTGCCATAAAAAAAATTATCCAGATTAGTTATAGAGCAATCCTTCAACAATTCTATTTTTAAGGATGGTATATAATCTTTAAATAACTCAATAGGCATTGCTCTATATAAACTGGGAGACTGGTCATTTTTAAAAACAATGTCCCAGGCCTTGAGCGTAGTCTTGGTAGATAAAAATAATTTTGTAATTCCAGGTCTTTTCTTAGGATTTAACATTATATAGTAATTCTATTATAATAGTTGCCTTTCTGCTAACATTTATACATTACACTTGCGCATATGGTGTAAAAAGAATTACAATTGTTGCCTGAATTATGGCTGTTCTGACCTTGGTGTCCCAAAAGATGATTTATGGATAGGGGACAGCCACTAAATCAAATGAATAAAGAAATACATTTTACTAATTCAATAAATAATAAAAATATAAACCTAAGATCAGTCGGACCAAGCACTTAAAATATGCAACAGAATGCTGAAAACAGAACGCTGAAAATCAAAATATTGACTGAATCTGATCCGAATATCTGACTCGACAAAATACCATTCTATCGTGTAGGATTTAGATTCTGTGAAAGGGCATTAGAAGAGCCTATCACTATACAGGCACTCCTCACTCACAGACCGGGTTCCGTTCTTAAGACTCGATCATAAAATTAATTGGTCGGTGAGGATGAGCTAGCGAGCATGTGCAAAAGAGCAGGTCTACATTCGGGAGAATTCCCCCAAACGTAGACCACTTCACTAGCGCATGGAATCCCTCAAATCTATGTTCGGCGAAACTTCCTTGAACATGGATTAGTTCACTAGCACAGGGAGTAACTGGAATCAATGCTCAGGGAATTTTCCCTTGAATCCCCATGCTAGAGAGCTAGTCGGAAGTGCGAGCCATCGAAAAACAGGTAGGTCATAAAGTGAGGACCATCTGTTCTGCAAAATATATATAGGATATATATATATGTGATGTGGTTCCTTAATTCAAAGAAAGTTCAAAATCTCTGCCTGGAAAGTATAGACCTGTGAGCTTAACAATTGTGACTAGGAAAGTATTTGAAGAGCTATTAAAGGACCACTATAGTGCCAGGAAAACATACTAGTTTTCCTGGCACTATAGGGTCTCTAGGTCCCCCCCACCCTCTGGGTCCCACTCCCGCCAGGCTCTAGGGGGAGGAAGGGGTTAAATCTTACCTTTTCCCCCCGCTCGGCTCCCTCGGCACTGGGGACTCTTTTCCCGTCATCGGCTGAATGCGCATGCGCGGCATGAGCTGCGTGTGCATTTAGCCTGTCCATAGGAAAGCATTCTCTCTGTGAAGGAATATATATATATATATACATATGTTTGTGTTTGTCAAGGAATACCCCATCACTCATACTATTCCCGTTTTGAACTCTACGATTCCCTTAGAACTCACTGCTTTGGTAACCGAATGAGGACCACCCCAACAGCTCATTAGAACGTTAGAACCATCCATTAACAAGTGTGAAACCACAAGGGAAACAACTAATGAATGCTCTCCTGGGTGGCCTCCATTTTGTGCAATCGAAGGCACGTGGTTGACAGAATGTCTCCCAAATGCAGGCAGCAGTACCTGGTCGTTGAATGCCTGGAACGGTTTTTGGATAGACACTCCCGTGAACACCGGTGAAGACGGAACTGCTGCCCATTCAAGTTCCCGACCACTCATACAAACTACCGACTGGGGGGAGCATTCAACACTAGAAATCATTTGTCTATGATATGTGATTTTCGTATGGAAATCCTTGAACTGCGACCGGCCGTTGCCACGATATCTCTGGAACTATTGTGGGCTTCTACCTCGTGGCCAGCCGGGCAAAAGTTTACCCCGGTGACAATCTTAAACCACCGAACCCATCTAAGTGCTTTTTGGATATGGTAGGCACTCAGAACACAAAGTGCATGACAGTTTTCTGAGTGTGGGACTGCTGTGTCGCAGACCAATCATGATGTCCATGATGATCCTTGTTCACTACCAAAAGCACATGCAATGGGGATGTGAGCATCAGAACTAGACCAATGGGCAATGGAAGAAGGTTTCCTCGTCCGATGAATCACGCTTTCTTTTAGATCAGGTGCATGGCTGGGTGCATGTGTGTCATTTACCTGGCTGGTTGAGGCAGTGTTATGCTCTGGACAATGTTCTGATAGAAAAACATGGGTCCTGGCATTCATGGAAAACTTACTTTGACATGTACCACCTACCTAGGGATTGTTCCAGACCACGTACACCCCTTCATGGCAGTGGTGTTCCCTGATCGCAGATGCCTCTTTCAGCACGATAACACACCCTGCCACACTTCAAAAAATGTTCAGGAATGGTTTGAGGAGCATGAAAAAGAGTTCAAGGTGTTGCCTTGTCCTCCACATTCTCCAGATCTTAACTGATTGAACATCTGTGGGATGTGCTGAAACAACAAATCCGATCCATGGTGGCCTCACCTTGCAACTTGCAGGACTTAAGGGATCTGCTGCTAATGTCTTGGTGCCACATACCACAGGACATGTTCAGAGGTTGTGTAGATTCCATGATTCGATGCATCAGAGCTGTATTGGCAGCATGAGGGAGACCTACACAATATTAGACTGATTTGTCCAAATAGTTTTTTTTCTAATCAGAGTATTCTTGCCTTTGCCTTGACACACAGATAATTTTTGGATTTTGAATTTATACACACCACATCCAGACATACAGATGTAGCATGGCAGTTCCCTCTAAAATTGCTGTGTGTGACATTTATCAATGACAGTACATTTAACACTTACCGTAATTAATAAGGAGAGGAGCAGCACTATTTTAACATAGTTCCAATGAGTATTCAGTGCAGCTGAGATAACCAGCACGCAGTCCTGTGGGAGGTATGAGTTGGAAGAATTTAGAAAGACAACAAAAGACAGTAAACGGACTAACATAATTCCTGGGTTTGAGACCAACTAATAAATTATTGGGCATTACCGGTACCCATCCCCAATATATACTAGAAATGCATAATGCCAATCCTATGGGTCTCCATATGGGATAATGTGGTAGGATGTGTCTGCTTAAAAACAGGTTTACCAATTTAAAAAAACAGAACCAAAGATAGAGGTTTCTCCAACAATATATATTTCTATGGTTAGTGTAAACGAGACCCTAAATGTTTGATGTAATGTGATAAACATCCTCTTATATTCTGGTTTTAAAGGCACACTCCAAGCACCAGTCTGCTGGTTATGGTACTAGGAGTGTCCTGGTGCACACAGTGTAAGTAGTCAAAAAGTATGATTTGGCAACTTACCTTGGCCTGCTGGCTGCATGTGGCCACCTCCCACACTGAGCTAAGCCTGGCAGAACAGAGAGGAACTCATTGGGTGAGACCTCTAAGCAGATGCTCCCAGTTAATGTGTCATCCCTGCATGTCAGTAAAGCTAACCAAAGCCCTAGGGCTTATAGGCTTTACTGCGTGCTCTAGTGGTTATGTTGTTTGGAGTGTCCCTTTAAGTTACTATGCATCACTATAATTCTCAGTTTACTGTTGGATCTCTGTAACAGCTGTAAATGGATCTGAGTACATTCCCACGTCTATGTGGGTGATCTACTACTAGAAAAGTGAACACTATGGGATTGAGGCCACAGTTAGAAATTAGCTCCATGTTAGAAATAAAAGTGTTAATAAGTAAATAATGTATGTAATATAATGAAACCTATGAACTGTACAAGCAGGTTGACGTGAGAGAAAAACATTAAAGGCTGTGCCACATGCGTGGACTGTCTGATGGACAACAATTAGCTATAGGTTACGGGTTTAGATAACACCTGGACGTTTTACATGGCGTTCAAACCACTTACCTGACTCTCTGTCATGTTCTTGCACAGCAGATTGTTCACACCAAATGTCTGAGGCCAACTGATCTTCCCACAGCATTGGAACTAGGAAAGAATAAGACTCTCCACACATTAGTGGGCCTGCTAGTATATTGACCTAATATTATTAAATGTTCATAGTTTGTCACGTCAAGCTTGGTACTCACTTTTTCATGTATGCTCATAAGATGTGTTCTATGGCCTTCAAATGTTCCTCTGACAACCTGGTCATAGAGTCCATCATAAACATCGAGGTATGAAGCCTTCACCTGGAAAAAAAACAAAACAAAAAATATATATATGCAAAAAGTGCTGTGTTACCTCAACAAGCAACATAAAACACAAAAATATTGGAAAGCACAATGATCAACTTAGTTGCTAAGGGTCAGTAAATCCAATTACATTTATTGAAGAGCGATAAATAACAAGAGTTTGGGGATCCCTGTCCTTTTATTAACGTATAATGCCCTAATTCGCATAAACAAACTCACCAGTAAAAATAGGAACAGTGAAAAGACCTACCATCCACCAAACTGAAGTTCTCAGCTTCTGAAAATCAGCTATCAATATTTCAACTACCAAATCTTGGCATCAATTCGGGCCTGCAAACGCCTCAAAGCCACACACCTGATGTATACGTTTGTAAGCCGCATGGAATGGTTTGAGGAGCATGAAAAAGAGTTCAAGGTGTTGCCTTGTCCTCCACATTCTCCAGATCTTAACTGATTGAACATCTGTGGGATGTGCTGAAACAACAGCGTTAGGTAGCTAAACACTCCAATTACTAACAGTTCTGGATCAGCAATGTGTAGAGTACACCCCAGCATTTTATATTGAATGGAGATCTTTTGGGGATCATTATAGACACCACATTAAGGTAGCACGTAGACAGCATATCTCCAAATTTGCCAGAATATAAAACAATGTTTGGTTCTCTTTTAACCAACCCATACTGTTGGGGTCCTGTGAGCTTACACTCGGTTTTCTTACTAAGTACAGTTTTTGAGTTCAGGTAATAGACACGTGTTTGGTAATTCGTGCACATTAAAAAAGAAACTGAAGAGAAGAGAGGGAGAGAAAATAATTGAATAATGGAAAATTAGAAAGAAAAATGTGGGGAATATTGGGGTGGAGAAAATAACATGGGGGATGTGGTAGGAGAGCTTGGTGTCCCAGTGTTTTGTTCAGAATACAATCCCTATCTTGGTTTTGGAAGAAGTACATAAGAGGGCAGTCTTGTGTGTTTAGTTCATGTTCAGTTTTGATACATATCCAAAACGGAGAAGCCATACAATTTCATAAAGTTGTTCCCCCTTTCATAATATAATCTAATTTCACTTTACTTATGGGGGTTCATCAAAATACAATAGCTGATGCTATACTGTGACTGCTACACATATATACATCATTTTTCTTTTTTGGATCTATTGCTGCTCTGCCATCTCTTTTGCAACATTCTTTCAATATATTACTCGTTATTAGTATTGGATACTGCATTACATCTATTGTAATTATGTTGCACTTTGTATGAGCACATTGGCTCCATTTTTTCTATAATTAGCTTCATACAGTTTAAAGCTAAGCAGTCCAGTGTTAGGTTTTGATAAGTTTTTCTACGTTTTTTTATCTCTAATAAAACTTTATTATTTTTCTGTTATATAGTTTTTCTGCAGTTCTATATTTGTACTGCTCTAAAAGGGGTACTGGTTTGATGGAACTAGCCTCCTCTCTTGGTAGAGGAGTATTTTTCCTCATCTCCCTATTTTTCTTTATCTCCTTTATATTCTAGGGTTAGGCCCTTTAGTATCCCTGTAACCCTTTTCCGTACTTCTTTGCCAGGTGTTTCCTGGTTAAGAGTGCTCTGTATATATTCAATTTCATATAGCCTTTAGAAGGACAGCTGTCATAGCCTCCATGGACCCAGTCCTTAAATTTATTTCAACCTCTGTTGCAAACTAGGAGCTATGGATTGGATCCGGAGGGCAGGGATTTGGAGATGAGGAAGCGAGTGTGATTAAGCAACATTGCATGAACTTTCTGCCATCATGGAACTATGATCAGGCATTCTCACCTAATGTGAAGCTTGATCCTGACCTCTCTAACACCTCAAACATTTATCGGATATATCTGGGGAGATTAAATGAATGAGATAAGGCACCTAGAAAAAAACTTATAGTTTGTTTAGTGGATGGCAGAACTGATAGTGGATTGGTGAAGAAGTATGAACATTATCATTGTTTATCAGAAAAAAACTGTCCCAAATCATCCTTCCCTTTTTCTATAAATAGAGGGGAGTGCGGGATGTGTTGGTGGAATCAGAATTTGATATAAGCGGGCAGGAGTATTTTGTAAGTGACCCTCGTGTGTACAGGAGAGTTTTTCAAAGTCAGTTAGTTGTCTATGTACATTTTCTTCTCTGGGAGTGATCTATGAAATTGTTGAATTTCAAAGTGTACGAACATGTGTCTGTAGTTTGTTGTATTTTTTAGGACGGTGTGTAAAGGAGAGTATCCTGCAGAAGTGCTAATCTAGGAGAGTCAGCCCCCAGGGCTTGACCATGGAAACATGGAAACATAGAATGTGACGGCAGATAAGAACCATTCGGCCCATCTAGTCTGCCCAATTTGAGTAAACCGAGAATGGGGGATTGTGAGCCTGAGGTGAGGTCAGGATTAAACATTTTAAAAATCCAAATATATGTTAAAGATTTAGCAATTTACATTACAATCTAGTCCATTCCACGCAGAGGAGAAATAAAAACCTTTCTGAAAAAATGGCAGAGCTTATAACAGTGATTGACAGGGAGCAATTGTGGAACTACCACTGGTGTGGCTCCACCAGGCCCTCAAGCCTTCATAGTTTGGTCCACCCGGTGAGGTTCTTTGATGACAGGTTAGGTTTGACGCATTGACCCTTTAATAGAACACTGGACTGGGCCCCTGATCAGTCTGCAGGTCAGTGCTAGGCGGAAGTGAGGTCAGAGAGAAAACACAGAGAGAAAACAGGGAGCTGGGCACAGACTCCCATCAACCTCAGCCAGTACTTACTGCAGTCAAAGGACCCCAAGGAAGCCACCCTCCTGCACCCAAAAGGTGTATGTGTGTGTTCATCTGTGTTTTTGTGACAGTGTGGATGTGTATCCGTGTGTCAGTATGTATGTGTATATGTGTGCATTTATCTGTGTTTGTGTGTCAGTGTGTATGTGTACCTATGTGCTAGTGTGTATATATGTATGTTCATCTGTGTTTATGTGGTACTGTGTATGTTTATCAGTGTGTCTGTGTGCATATGTGTCTGTTTATCTGTGTTTATGTGGTAGTGTGTATATGTATGTCAGTATGTATGTGTATCTGTGTTAGTGGACAGTGTGCATGTGTCTCTGTGTGTCAGTATGTATGTGTATATGTGTGTGTTATCTATGTTTGTGTGGCAGTATGTATATGTATGTGTGTTTGGGTGTAGTGTTGGTGTTTGATTGCAGTGGTGTGTTTGGGTGTAGTGTTAGTGTAACAGTGTGCATGTGTATCTGTGTTTCAGTATGTTTGCGTATCTGTGTGTCAGTATGTGTATATGTGTGTGTTATCTGTGTTTGTGTGGCAGTGTGTATCTGTATGTCAGTATGTATGTGTATCTGTGTTTGTGCAGCAGTGTGTGTGTCAGTATGTGTGTGTGTGTGTGTGTGTTTGGCAGTGTATTTTTTATATGTGCATTAATTTGAGCAAATGCCATTACTACACCCAAACACACCCCTGCATATGCCAATACTACACCCAAACACACCACTGCAATCAAACGACAACATTACACCCAAACACACCCCTGCAAACAACAACATTACACCCAAACACACCCCTGCAAACAACAACACTACACCCAAAGACACCCCTGCAATCCAACGACAACACTATACCCAAAGACACCCCTGCAATCCAACGACAACACTACACCCAAAGACACCCCTGCAATCCAACGACAACACTACACCCAAACACACCCCTGCAATCCAACGACAACACTATACCCAAAGACACCCCTGCAATCAAACAACAACTGTGCCTGTGCAGAATGTGACTAATCAGTAGGCTTTATCCGTAGAGATTTATTAATCACCCCATGGAGCCAACAATCAATACATAGACTGCCCGCTTACAGACTAATGTGAGCTAAGCACACACGTGTGTACGCACATTAGCTGGTAATTTTGATGTGCAGAGCCGTATTTCCTGGAAACATCCTATATGTATCATTTTCAGTAGCAGACAATGTTCAGTAATGTTACTCCATGACAGAATAGATCCATTCCTCGGTTTTACAATCTGGGCAACGTAGATTGCGGAATGAATCAGAGGCAATATGTGCGAACAACGATTGCCATTTCTCTTGTTATTTCTATCTATCAGGGTGTTGGATACAGGATAGCCCTGGTTTGTGCCATGTACTGTACACATGACTCCCCTTGTCATTGGTGAAGGTATAGTGTCTGGGTACCTGAGCACCATAGAATCTAGGCTCTTATAAAGCCTCAGGTGAGGCTGGTATCTATAGTCCCAATATTCCGATATATTCCCTTTGGATGGATTTGTCAGGATGGGAATATATTTTCCTCTGGTTTTATAATTTTTAATAGAAAAAGGTGCCATAGTAAATCAATAAACATTACATCATGGGCTATGAAACCGAAAGAGCACTTTAACAGAAACAAGTGACAGAGTAACATGCAACATAACGTGTGAAATCTGACCTATTGAAATGGGGGCAACTCTGATCTGGAACTGAGCAACTCTTTTTGATGGCATTTTATAGATAATAAAATAAACATATGCAAAAACCACCAATTTAAAATAATATACGATAAAAGGTTTTCCCACGTAATGATGCGAATCCCCCTGTACATTCCGTTTTATTACCCTCCAGCTTTGCCCACCCAGGATGTAGCTTTCAGACAGCACTGCAAGGACTTGTAAGGGCAGTGTACCTCGAGGCTCAGTCCTGCCTGGAGCCAATGTTTCTGGGACTTGTAGTTCAACTACCAGCCAGATGGGATAAAAAGCTGGAAAGACTAAGAATACCATCGCGTACCTTGTTCTTACTTCCTTAGTGTTTTTTTTTTTACGTGTGTTTTTCTGGATTTTTTTAGTTATTCTGTCTCTCACTGTTAAAATACACCCACCATTAAAATTATAGACTGATCATTTCTTTGTCAGTGGGCAAACGTTCAAAATTAACAGGGGATCCAATACTTTTTTTCCCCTCACTGCAGCTGTCAATCATAAGGGCTGATCTCATTCATATTTTTGCACAATGTATAAATGCTATGTAAAAGCAATGTACATGATGTTTTATGGAAAGTCATTTCATGTACATTTGAGAGAATAGAGTTTTACAATACATTGAAGTTGTTATGGTGCCGATACTGTTCCTTTAAGTGTTCTCTAAGTGTCCCTCTAGTGACAGATCAGCTGTAAGATATATAGAGCACTGTGATAGTTGTTGAGTTCCTTCCTCTTGGACAGGAAGCATTTCCATTGGACTTTGCTCACACTGTTTGAAGCTTGCTGCTAATAAGCTATGATGAATGTGGACGTCTTCTCTGACGTAAATCCTCTGTCGTCCAACAGCTTTGGGCTAGGGTTTATCCTGTCTCTTTGTGTAGCAGGTAGCATTGTGACACTCCTTAGGCCCTAAACCTGTTCTGTCTTACGTTCCTGAGAAATTAATTAAAAAAAGGGCTTTCATACTGCCTAACTGACTGTTAATTCCATCATCAATCACGAAACATGAAGTTAAGGGCATTAACAGAACGTGGAATGATATATAGGCATTGGTTAGCTCTATGCGGGAATAGCCACAACAGTAATTACGTTATAAATGCATTAGAAGTAATGAGCCGGTTATACACAATACATTACTTAGTGTTTTAACCCCTTCAGGCATGGATCATACAGATCACGTTTTACAATGACAATCCTCAGCCAAGCCTTGTTCATGTCACATACCTCTCCAGGTGATGAGCTGAGACACAAGGCATTATATTAAAAGCTCAATTCAGGCAACTTCTATCCCGCAAATACCCCCAACTAAATTCAGGAAGTATTTCACCAGGTTACTATTAGAAAAAGACTAATGTAAATGTATTCAATTTAATCTAAAACAGGCTAAAATGTGAAGATTTTTTTTCAGAATCTGCTTTTTTCCTGTTTAAATTTCGCAGTTCGGTGTGCAGTTATATATAAATGAATAAACCGAACACAGTGCAGGTCACAATCTGCTACCTCGTCTTGAGATTCGTGTGTCCAAGTCATTCCAGCCACCAGCGCGCAGAGCAGGATTCCGAACACCACGAGTGCCTGCAGAACAGAAGGGCACTTCAAGCAAACAGTGGAACTCGTAATGACCATGTTTGTACACAATAGAGCACACCAGCCATTTCTCATTGGGATTTTTATTATTTATAGACAATGAACATGTATCGATTACTTAGTCATTCAGAACATCACTTCTTTAAATATAGATCCCAGCCACATGTTAACTAATAGATGATAAATATGAGTTAGAACATATTACTTTATTGAAGTGATAGCAAGGCTTACTGTCATTTTTCATATTCTTTATCATCAAACACTTAAATGAACACTACTATTAGAAATACAAACATTATACATTTCAAATGTTAGATCTGCTCTTAAACTATTTAAATATAAATGGGGCCCATTGTAATCATTAAATAAAACGTCATACTCACTATTCCAATCGCATTAAATAAAGCTTCATGCTCACTATTCCAATCGCATTAAATAAAGCTTCATACTCACTATTCCAATCGCATTAAATAAAGCTTCATGCTCACTATTCCAATCACATTAAATAAAGCTTCATGCTCACTATTCCAATCACATTAAATAAAGCTTCATGCTCACTATTCCAATCGCATTAAATAAAGCTTCATGTTCACTATTCCAATCGCATTAAATAAAGCTTCATGCTCACTATTCCAATCGCATTAAATAAAGCTTCATGCTCACTATTCCAATCACATTAAATAAAGCTTCATACTCACTATTCCAATCGCATTAAATAAAGCTTCATGCTCACTATTCCAATCGCATTAAATAAAGCTTCATGCTCACTATTCCAATCACATTAAATAAAGCTTCATGCTCACTATTCCAATCACATTAAATAAAGCTTCATGCTCACTATTCCAATCACATTAAATAAAGCTTCATGTTCACTATTCCAATCACATTAAATAAAGCTTCATGCTCACTATTCCAATCGCATTAAATAAAGCTTCATGCTCACTATTCCAATCGCATTAAATAAAGCTTCATGCTCACTATTCCAATCGCATTAAATAAAGCTTCATGCTCACTATTCCAATCGCATTAAATAAAGCTTCATGCTCACTATTCCAATCACATTAAATAAAGCTTCATGCTCACTATTCCAATCGCATTAAATAAAGCTTCATGTTCACTATTCCAATCACATTAAATAAAGCTTCATGCTCACTATTCCAATCGCATTAAATAAAGCATCATACTCACTATTCCAATCACATTAAATAAAGCTTCATGCTCACTATTCCAATCACATTAAATAAAGCTTCATACTCACTATTGCAATCGCATTAAACAAAGCTTCATGCTCACTATTCCAATCACATTAAATAAAGCTTCATACTCACTATTCCAATCACATTAAATAAAGCTTCATGCTCACTATTCCAATCACATTAAATAAAGCTTCATGCTCACTATTCCAATCACATTAAATAAAGCTTCATGCTCACTATTCCAATCACATTAAATAAAGCTTCATGCTCACTATTCCAATCACATTAAATAAAGCTTCATGCTCACTATTCCAATCACATTAAATAAAGCTTCATGCTCACTATTCCAATCGCATTAAATAAAGCTTCATGCTCACTATTCCAATCGCATTAAATAAAGCTTCATGCTCACTATTCCAATCGCATTAAATAAAGCTTCATGCTCACTATTCCAATCGCATTAAATAAAGCTTCATGCTCACTATTCCAATCGCATTAAATAAAGCTTCATGCTCACTATTCCAATCACATTAAATAAAGCTTCATGCTCACTATTCCAATCGCATTAAATAAAGCTTCATGCTCACTATTCCAATCGCATTAAATAAAGCTTCATGCTCACTATTCCAATCGCATTAAATAAAGCTTCATGCTCACTATTCCAATCGCATTAAATAAAGCATCATACTCACTATTCCAATCGCATTAAATAAAGCTTCATGCTCACTATTCCAATCACATTAAATAAAGCTTCATACTCACTATTGCAATCGCATTAAACAAAGCTTCATGCTCACTATTCCAATCGCATTAAATAAAGCTTCATACTCACTATTCCAATCGCATTAAATAAAGCTTCATGCTCACTATTCCAATCGCATTAAATAAAGCATCATACTCACTATTCCAATCGCATTAAATAAAGCTTCATACTCACTATTCCAATCGCATTAAATAAAGCATCATACTCACTATTCCAATCGCATTAAATAAAGCTTCATACTCACTATTCCAATCGCATTAAACAAAGCATCATACTCACTATTCCAATCGCATTAAATAAAGCGTCATACTCACTATTCCAATCGCATTAAATAAAGCTTCATGTTCACTATTCCAATCGCATTAAATAAAGCTTCATGCTCACTATTCCAATCGCATTAAATAAAGCTTCATGCTCACTATTCCAATCACATTAAATAAAGCTTCATGCTCACTATTCCAATCGCATTAAATAAAGCTTCATGTTCACTATTCCAATCGCATTAAATAAAGCTTCATGCTCACTATTCCAATCGCATTAAATAAAGCATCATACTCACTATTCCAATCACATTAAACAAAGCTTAATGCTCACTATTCCAATCACATTAAATAAAGCTTCATACTCACTATTGCAATCGCATTAAACAAAGCTTCATGCTCACTATTCCAATCGCATTAAATAAAGCTTCATACTCACTATTCCAATCGCATTAAATAAAGCTTCATGCTCACTATTCCAATCGCATTAAATAAAGCATCATACTCACTATTCCAATCGCATTAAATAAAGCTTCATACTCACTATTCCAATCGCATTAAATAAAGCATCATACTCACTATTCCAATCGCATTAAATAAAGCTTCATACTCACTATTCCAATCGCATTAAACAAAGCATCATACTCACTATTCCAATCGCATTAAATAAAACGTCATACTCACTATTCCAATCGCATTAAATAAAGCTTCATGTTCACTATTCCAATCGCATTAAATAAAGCTTCATGCTCACTATTCCAATCGCATTAAATAAAGCTTCATACTCACTATTCCAATCGCATTAAATAAAGCTTCATACTCACTATTCCAATCGCATTAAATAAAGCTTCATACTCACTATTCCAATCGCATTAAATAATGCTTCATGCTCACTATTCCAATCGCATTAAATAAAGCTTCATGCTCACTATTCCAATCGCACTGCAAAACATTTTTTTTGACTCACAAATTAAAGAGATTGAGCATGAAAATAATACAGCATATTGATTAAAAAACAAAAACTATCAGATACGTTAACATTGTATTGATGTCCAAAGTGTCCCTTTGACAGTTCATTGACAGAGGCTGGCTTAATTCATGAATGCTACTGACACCTGGTGGTTAAAGTGAATACTACATGAGAAATCTTAGTGATACTGTGTATTTCAATATATTTCTCCATCCCATATTGACATTCTAGCATGTGACTCATAATATAGAAATAAGCATTTCTAATGCATTGTGATATACAGCTGATCCTACCTAATACGTAGTCATTTCATTTGTGCGAAAATATGGACATAATGCATAGTGTAATTAAAATAAACTCTATTTAGTGCCCCAGAACATTTGTTGTTACCACATACAGCTGTGGCCATTGTTCTCCCTGGGACACACTGATTAAACATTCAATGATCTCATGCAGTGTGTAAGGGCGTTGAATATCAAGAACTGAGTTTGACTTGGTTCTGGACACAAATGCACCATCTAGGGGCTGTCATAGTACAACCATTCATAGGCGTGCACAGCCTATTGCATTAGGGTGTGCACCCTAAAGCACAAACACACACCGCGTGTGTGTGTGTATATATCTATACATATATAGATATATAGATATATACACACACACACTGCTGTGTGTGCTGTTAGTGTGCTGTTAGTGTGATGTGTGTGTGAGGGTGCTGTTAGTGTGATGTGAGGGTGCTGTTAGTGTGATGTGAGGGTGTTTGTGTGTTTGTGTGTGTATGTTTGTCCTGTGAGGGTGCTGTTTGTGTGAGTGTCGTGTATTTGTGAGGGTGCTGTTTGTGTGTGTGTTTGTGAGGGTGCTGTTAGTGTGCTGTGTGTGAGGGTGTTGCGTTTTTTAAAGGTGCTGTGTGTGTTTGTGAGGGTGCGGTTAGTGTACTGTGTGTGTGTGAGCTGTATGTGTGTAGGTGCTGTATGTGTGTGTGCTGTATGTTTGGAGGGATTTGGCAGATTAGTAAATCCTTGCTGCCATGTGCCATCCCTGGTGGTCCAGTGGAGAGTAGCCTGCAGGGCTAGAGTTAACTCTCGCGAGATCTGAGCGTTGCCGCAGCAACACTCATATCGCGAGAGGAACCTGGCGGAGCTTCTGTCTAGAGCTCCCTGGGTCCTCTCCTGCCTCCCTCCATGCTGCTGTGGGGCGGTGAGGTAGATCTTTGGTCTCCCCGCTGGCCCATGGAGGCTTAGAGCAGAGCCGGCACTCAGATAGTGCTGGCTCTGCGTGTGTGTGTGTGTGCATATATATATATATATATATATATGCACACACACACATACACTCACAGACACACACACTCACTGACTCACACACAGACACTCACACACAGACACTCACACACAGACACACACTCACTGACACACACTCACACACAGACACACACACACAGACACACACACTCACTGACACACACACTCACTGACACACACACTCACTGACACACACACTCACTGACACACACACACTCACACATAAGAACAAATTATTATATTTTCATTTAAAAAAATGTCCACCCAGCCTCCCTACCTGGAGTGCTGGTGGACTTTTCCCTGGGGTCCAGTGGGGCGGGTGCCTTTCTCCAGCTCAGCCGTGGCGAGGGAGCTCTCTGCTGTCTGCTCCCTCTCACCGCACGGGCTGTCTGCTGTAGCTGGGAGCCGGAATATGACGTCATATTCCGGCTCCCGGCATCAGCGCGCGGCGAGAGGGAGCAGACAGCAGAGAGCACACAGCTCCCTCGCCGCGGCTGAGCTGGAGAAAGGGGGGGGCAAGAGGTGAGTGGGGCGCTGAGTGCCTGCAGGACTCAGACCATGGGCGTGCCACGGGGATTAGGGTGTGCCCAGGCACCCGGCACACCCCGTGCGCACGCCTATGCAACCATTGCTTGACTTCCTACATTATAAATCCATGCTACATTACTATACCTCTACCCTCTCCTTTGCCAAACGAGAGTATTTAACCTATTTCATCTCCTCCTACTATCATGATCCCAAACACATTTCTCATAGCTTTAACGCCTTCACTGCCCAAATGCAACCCCACCATTTAATAAACATGCAACCATTAATCCCATCCTAAAAAGCACTCTAGCCAACACCACAACCACCGCAGGCCGAACCTCTCTTCCTTCAGAGCGAAGCAGGAACGAGCTCTTAAAAGAGCTCAGTAGTGATTATAGCAAGGGAATATGCAGAGCATAGCAATACCTTGTAGCAGATTCCCCCAATAAGAGACATGACTCCAAATTGAGGGTGAAGTAGAACTGTTCCAACAGCAGTAGTTGCATGATCTCGTTCCGTGTAGTTGCTTGCGCTGCCTCAATCCACCCGGTGGCGGCTCGTTGTAAGCGGTGCGCAAACTCAGCGTGGGAGTCATTCTCCTGTTTTTTCAGGTCCCGGAATTGGAGTCAGTATGCCTCAGGGATAATGGCATACCGGGCTAGGATGGCTTGTTCTACCTTCTGGTAATCTCTGCTGTCCTCATCAGGCACGGCCTGGTAGGCATCCGCTGCGCGGGCAGATAATTTACCAGCTAGCATGGGTACCTGATATCAGGCAGCTGGCACAGTCTTTCAAAGTCCTGCAAATATCCGTCAATATCCCCCTCTGTGTCCATAAAACTTTTAAAAGCACGATAGGGGATCTTTGTTTTTCCTTGGATCATGTTGGATGACGCCGGTGACTCCCCCTTGTCTTGCTGGTTTGGTTGAACCCCTCTGGCTATGAGGTATTCTTGTACGTCTGCCATGATCCTTTCGAAAGCCTTTTGAGATGGTGGGGTTGGATACAGGGCCAACCTACTCCTGAATTCTTTCTGAAATTCAATTTGTTCCTCCTCCCTTGGAGGTGCTGCAGCAGCTGCTGCTCTGTCTCCTTCCATGAGCTCAGCAATAAGTGTAGCATTTGTCTTGCTGCTGGCTATTGTTCCTCTTGCCTCCAGTAATTCCTTTAATGTGCTCCGTTTCAAAAGTGCATAATTTGTTTCCATTCACCGGCAGTTCATGTGATTCCACGTATTACCGAACTCCGGCTTCATCCGAATGGTTAACTCACGAATTGCTGTTTCTTTTCCTCTGTTCGTGTCAATTTCTGCTGAACGCTGCTTTGCTGTGTGTTTTAAATCCCGTCGCTTGCCACTAATTGTAGCGGAGTAGTAGTATTATCCACGGTATCTCCGCTGGTAGACAGGATGAAGCAGGTACAAATCCAGGTAGCGTAGTTACAATCCCTTCCTCCCAAGAACTAGACGACACATAGCTTGGAGGTCAACTGAGGTTTTAATCACAGGGAACAGTATTTATGTGGTTACAAATGTAAGGGGTTTCCCAAGTCACATTGCAGGGTTTGTCCAGTAGGAGACTACATGGGGGACTGAGTTTTACAGCCAGAATACCCATCATACACTGCTATACCAAGAAGATAATTACCCCAGAATGCATTGTTAATGGATTATATCTTGGTACAGATAAATACAGTTTTTACATTAAAATCCATAACCGACATAACATTCCTGCTAGGCAGTTACTAAACTCTTTATTACATAGCTGGGACCTGGGTGCACAAGTAAGGGAACTTGCGCTCAGATCCGAGCACAAATAACCGAACGCGGTTCATTTTACCGTATCAGGACCACTTAGTTTAAAACGATTGTATGAACTGAGGGAATAAAAGTCCCGAAAGCAGAAAACTCCAAAACGGCTCGGAAGTCCAGCAGGGCTTGTGTTGCAGAGTAGCCGAATTTGGTTCCAGGCACTCAACGACAAAACCCCGCTGGCTTTCCTCGAACAAAAATGGCCGCCGCCTCGTGTTCAGTACACGAACAGCGGCCACCCGTAACAGACCTCAATTAACACAGATACATTGTTGCAAAGTACCCAATTGGAGACACACGACCTGCTAGGGGTACACACTTTGTGAAAGTACCGCTCAGATCCCAGCATAAATAACCGAACGCCGCACGAAAACACACTTTAATATACATTCATCATAAAAGTCCCGAATACACCGTTGGGGAAAAAGTACCGAAAGACTGGCGTTCCCGAATGGCTTGGTAGTCCAGCGGTGTTCGTGGCGTAGAGTAGACGATTTTAGTTCCAGGCACTCGACGATCAAACACCACTGGGCAAAAGGGAATCCAAGATGGACGCCGCCTCGTGGTCGGTAGCCGAACGACAACCACCCGGGAAATCAATTAGTAGCCGATGGCTACAATGTTGCAATCGGTTAATGGAAGCCACACAACCCCGTGTGTGTGGGCTCCCATTTGGTACTTTATTCGTTTCACGAACAGTGTGGAAAGTCACTGTTCATGAAACTACCATATGAATGCTAGCGGCTTTAGGCTGCTAGCATATGAATGCTCTCTATAACAGTTACAAGTAAATACAGAACCTAACAGAATTGGACCAGCTTCCTAGGACAACCTTTAGACATATAACCGCACAATCTAAAGTGGCTAAGTTTGCCACACTAAGTATGGCAAGAAATATTAGAAACCTTCCTTCCCTGCTAACATTTAAAACACCTACCGTCCACCATCCCATTTCCTCATTTCCTTTTGCCTCTAAGTTCCTAAAATATCTCATTCATTCCAAAATGACCAATCTCCTTGATTATGACGTCCTACTTGACCTTCTCCAATCTGGTTTTCAGCCGGAAACTACTCAATACAAGTTGACCATTGAGTTGACTGCCACCAAATCTTAGTCACTCACTCTTCTATTCCTTCTAAATATTTCTGCTTCTTTTGACATGACAGACCACCACAGCACAGCCTTGGTCCATAGCCTTGGTGTGTGCAGCTTTCTTTTTTTAAGGTTTTACGCTCTTTTTTTTGTCTCCTTCACTGACACCTCCTTCTCTTTTCCACCTCTCTCTTTTGGTGTATCTCGAGGTTCTGGGCACAATTCTTTTGTCTACTTCTGTTCTCACTCAACACTGTCTCACTGGCTAGCCTGATCAGTTTTGTGTTGTTTTTAATAGCTCTTGCTATTCTTTCATTGAGACAATCTTCAATCTTGCTGCTTGCATTTTAAGAAGATGAAGAAGATGAAGGACCTTATACTTGTATTCAGTGAACCTGGTGAGTTAGCCAAGGTATTATATATCTAACTCGCTGGGTCACTATCCACTTATGTTCCTGTAACAGTTACAATTTACACACCAAGACTATCTCTAAATGACTGGTCTCATTGTTTGTACTTACAATCACCATGAGCTGCTGCGACTCTCGAAGTACTGAGACAAAACTGAGAAGAATGCTGAGGAAGAGGAAGGAACAGACAATTCCACCATACACCACCACTACAAAGAAGAACAGGGGTCCATTAGTGCAAGGTGGGGACTTACAGTGATAACTCTTGAAGGAAAATTAAAGAAAAAAGAAAAAGTGATAAATATTAAATACTTATTTAGCCATACTAACAATTGTTTTGCTCGTGAAAGTTGTGCATCAAGACTATAATGCATATTATCTTACTTTACACTGTAACAATCTTCTTTAACTGGGTCAATGTTACATATGATATAGTAACTAATAATTAATAACGTTTGCAAATCATTCCATCATTAATTAGCCCTCACATTTAAACATTTATTTTATTTTTTTTACTTGTACATATCCTGAGTTACAGATCGGTTACTGTGACCAAGGTCCTAGAATGACTGAGGTGTTGGTCCCTATTCAGACATTTTTAGGACTCGCACATAAATTGGCTTCTGTATGGATTCTCGTACTTTCTAATTTCCAGAATCCTGGCATATGATTCCCTGACCATTGAAATATATGACTTTTCTAGTTTCCTACCCGGCTAGTGAATGGTGTCCGTTGTATGGTCATTTAGCAGGTGTCAATCCCTGTTAAGGTATCTTTGTTAGCACTCCAAGCACCATAACCACAACAGTGCTGTCCAGGGTTTACACAACATGTTGTTTAAACTGTTTCACCCAGCAGCAGTCTAATTCATCAGAAATGATTAATGTAACTGCCAGATAAACTAACAGACCCTGAACTGTACAATAAACCATTTTAAATTCTAGCCATATGTTATGTATATAATAGGGTCATGGCGCAAGGATGAATTCTAATATAATATTATCTATGTGTTCATTACATCGGTCCCAGCTTGTGGTGATATGATTTCTCAGAAATACCGCACCCAAGATTGGGTTCATTCTGTAAATGTACATTGACATTTATTATCTATTTAATATTTCGATGAATTGCTAAAAATGATAATGTGGTTGTTTTACTATAATAATAATAATAATAATAGCCATTGACAGAGTATAACTGGGCTTTATTTTTTACAATCCACCCTAAACAGACAACCACTTGTGAATACGAAGATACGGTACTTGCCTTTGTAAAAGCAGAACTGGGAGGGGGGGATTGTTAATCTGTTGGCCAGGCACTTCCTGGGCAAACCACATCTTTAACAGCAATCTATAGACAGCTCAAAGGGCCACTTAGGGTTCTGAGAAACTCTGCTACACAGCATGTCCTGTACACAACGTGTGTGTTCCCCCTTTCTAAGGGATGACCAGTATATAGAGATACACATATAGCTGGTTTATGACATGTTTATTGTAATTCATCATAGGGGAGCAGTCATGTTCTCCGGAAATTACACATCGAAATAAAACATTGAAAATCACTGATGTCTTGTTTTAACCTATTGTTTGCACATGGTTCTCTGTTTAATATATATTAAAGGTTTAGCAATTTACATAACAATCCATTTGAGTGGTGGCACAGCTGAGGCATAGCTTGCAAATGAAGATGAGAAACAAACAGGTGAGATCTATCAAAGTTTCGATGAATAATCTGTCTTTCCTGTGAGTCTTTCCTCTTTTAAAAGATCACCATTTATTACAATGTTTTAACCGTTGCATTACTTTCTGTTTAGTGTACTCCACATATTAATATTTTTGCTATTGGGATCACAAACATTTTTGTATTTTCTGAAGTTCTCATACACCAATTTTCTCTTGTGTGGAAAGTGAGTTAGAATATTTACACAATTATGGAGATTTATCAAAGTGTTTGGAGGGGCAGGGAAGGGGGTTAAAACATCTTCCAATTTATGTAAATATTTTAAATATAATCTGAAAAACGTCACCATTCCAACAGATTTATGCACCTCGACAAAGTAGGAATACAGTCTGAATATTCTGTGAGTATCCACTTTCTTCACCAAGAAAAGAGACGCTAGAGAACAGTGCAAGATAGGATACCCTTCTGGTATAAAGAAGATAGAATTACATATAGGTTGAGTGCGCTACACAAAAAGAATCGCAAAGGAAAAAACATAGAAAAGTTACAAAACTAATAAATAGTGGAAAATACAGTCAGAACT
>OW240923.1:122087797-122100024 GCA_933207985.1 Pelobates cultripes | reverse complement strand
TGCTTTCCTATGGACGCCAGCGTCTTCTCACTGTGACATTCTGTAGACATAGTCTCTCTGTGGCGAAACCGGCCTCGCCACGTGTCCTTGGAGGGGGCTGCTTGCCCGCCTCTTGCCTTTGGACTATGGACCAGACTTTATGAGAATGTGTTAACCCAGATAGCTATGCCATGGAGCCTATTTGTGTAGTTAAAGACTTCGGCTCCATGGCAATTGAACTGTGTGAATAGGATCTGAGCGCTCTTCAGTAGTTTTGTGCGCTCAGATCCCAGCTATCTGGGGATATGTGAAATGTCTGTGTGTAATGTGAAAAGGTTACTTTATGTATTTTAAAGTGTTTTGTGTCTTTTTGCAACCATGTGCTTAATGGAGTCTTGTGTCTGTCCTGGGAGATAATTGAATTACTCTCCAGGATAGAAGACTCTGAAACTGGTTTGGGCCAGAAAGCCATGCTTCATTTAGTCACAAAGGACTTTCCCTTAACTTTTGAACCCCTGGTCTGATTCGTGCCATTTTTTAATATGTTGTTGCCCTGAATGGATTGATTATGAAAATGTATGTTTTATGTTTGTGACATGTATATTTTAGAAGTTATAAATATTGTGTAAAAACTGTATTCCTCTGCCGGTGATAATGAGATTACCCATTGTGTTCAGTAATCATATCACCTGCAGAGGGGAGGATTTTGTGTGGGAGTGTCTGGGTGTATTGTACGGATTGATTGGTTGTTTTGTAACGCCCTGTGGGCTGTACTATGTTTGTGGATTGGGAATAAAAGAGACTGTATGTGACAGTACAGTGAGTTCCTGTTTAACCCTCAAAGTGAAGTGTTGTCTCATTATTGGGGGAAGGATTTATTGTATGCTGTTCCAGTTTGACTGCTAGGAGAGTAAACCTATTCGTATGGTTCCTATTCAACTGTCTACAGCATTCATATGCTTGAGAGAATTTATATGCTTCTCCGGTTCGGTGATTGTGGTGTCTGCTGCAGTGCTTGGAGTCCTCAGGAAGCGCTAGGAGCATCCTTCAACGGAGGTACCCAGTCGGGGTGCCAGGCGATCCGTTACATTGGTGGCAAGCGGTGGGATGGCGTCCTAGTGCGAGGTAAAGCAGCTCAGAGACACAGTTCGTTTGGAGTTACAAATTGAGGGCAACGCTAGCACACGTGCAGCGCCCCTGGGAGCAGAGGTATCCAGCGACTTGGAGCAGACAAGTATGGAATGCTCTGGCGATGATTGGATGGCCGAGGTGAGGCAGCGAGTGGCCCAGTATGGGGATGATTTACCCATGGAGGTACGCCGGGTGATCTGGAACCAGGTCACGGCCGAGCGAAACACAAGGCTGGCCCGAGAATTCCGGCTGGCGAAAGAGAGAGAGTATGCTCAGCGGAAGGAGTGTTACAGCAGCCGAGTAGAGGCTGCATCCGAGGAGGCTAGCCGTCTCCCCCTGAGGCGGCCGCAGGAACCCGAAGTAGGGGTCCTCATAGACTGGTCCTGTGAGGAACCACAACAGGCAGGTGGAGATGGGACCGGCCCAGATGCCCAGCAGCAGCCGGAGTTGCCAGGTGCGGAAGCAGGTGGCCCTTACTCGCAAATGTTGAGGGACCTCACAGACTGGTCCTGGGAAGACCCACAGATGGCAGGTGGAGATGGGACGGCGGTCTCTCTACCGGCCCTACAGGGATGCTGGGCGGTCGGCCCAGATCTCCAGCGGCAGTGTGAGTCCCAGGGAGCCGAAGGGGTCGTCCTTCCTCCCCAGTGGCAGTGTGTATCCCAGGGAGCAGAAGGTGGCATCCTTCCTCCCCAGCGGCAGTGTGTACCCCAGGGAGCTGAAGGTGCCGTCCTTCCTCCCCAGCGGCAGTGTGTACCCCAGGGAGCTGAAGGTGCCGTCCTTCCTCCCCAGCGGCAGTGTGTACCCCAGGAAGCAGAGACCGTCTGTCTCGCACCCCAGCCGCAGGACAAAATATTGAAAGGGGAGACAGTTGGTCCCCCTCTCCACCAGCAAAGAGAGTGTCAGGGAGAGGAGCAGGTTACCCCCTCTCCCCAGCGGCAGTCTACAGTTCAGAGAGAGGAGCTTGTTACACCCTCTCTCCAGCGGCAGCCTAACCCACCAAGGGGAGATGTTAAGCCCCACAACTATGCAGATGGGACTGTAGTCTCTGCACTTGCAGCACCAGGGGTAGGGACGGTCGGTCCTGTCCCCCAGCCACAGAGCAGTGTATCCAGAGGGGAGACAGTCGGTCTCCCCCTCCCACAACCAGGCTCCAACCAGGCTACTTCAGTGGTAGCGCTGGCACCCGGGCAGAGTACCGCTGGTCTCTGCCCACTCAGCAACCCACCAAGGCAGTCTACCAGCCCCCGCACAGCCGTGGTGAGGCACCTGGACATGGACAAGTTGCTATTTTATCCAGGTGTAGTAACCAGTTATTGTGGGTGGGCTGTATTGCTGTTTGTGCTTCGTGGGTGGGTTGCTGGACTAACCAGGGCACTGACCGGCAGAAGATCAGATACCTTGTTAGTCTGGATGGTAAAGGGGAGAAATGTGGCGAAACCGGCCACGCCACGTGTCCTTGGAGGGGGCTGCTTGCCCGCCTCTTGCCTTTGGACTATGGACCAGACTTTATGAGAATGTGTTAACCCAGATAGCTATGCCATGGAGCCTATTTGTGTAGTTAAAGACTTCGGCTCCATGGCAATTGAACTGTGTGAATAGGATCTGAGCGCTCTTCAGTAGTTTTGTGCGCTCAGATCCCAGCTATCTGGGGATATGTGAAATGTCTGTGTGTTATGTGAAAAGGTTACTTTATGTATTTTAAAGTGTTTTATGCCTTTTTGCAACCATGTGCTTAATGGAGTCTTGTGTCTGTCCTGGGAGATAATTGAATTACTTCTCAATTCAATCTCCAGGATAGAAGACTCTGAAACTGGTTTGGGCCAGAAAGCCATGCTTCATTTAGTCACAAAGGACTTTCCCTTAACTTTTGAACCCCTGGTCTGATTCGTGCCATTTTTTAATATGCTGTTGCCCTGAATGGATTGATTATGAAAATGTATGTTTTATGTTTGTGACATGTATTTTTTTGTTGTTTTGTAACGCCCTGTGGGCTGTACTATGTTTGTGGAATGGGAATAAAAAAGACTGTATGTGACAGTACAGTGAGTTCCTGTTTAACCCTCAAAGTGAAGTGTCGTCTCATTATTGGGGGAAGGATTTATTGTATGCTGTTCCAGTTTGACTGCTAGGAGAGTAAACCTATTCATATGGTTCCTATTCAACTGTCTACAGCATTCATATGCTTGAGAGAAGGTATACGCTTCTCTGGTTCGGTGATTGTGGTGTCGGCTGCAGTGCTTGGAGTCCTCAGGAAGCGCTAGGAGCATCTTTCAACGGAGGTACCCAGTCGGGGTGCCAGGCGATCCGTTACACTCTCTGAAACTGCTATGTTTACAGCTGCAGGGTTAACCCTAGATGGACCTGGCACCCAGACCACTTCATTGAGCTGAAGTAGTCTGGTTGCCTATAGTGGTCCTTTAAACGTTGTCTGTGGTTATTGTGTGGTCTAGTTTTAATTATACGAATATTGCCTACCATACATATAAAATGCCTCTTATTCTATACCAAAACAAATCGAATCTGAAATGCTCTCACTTGTAGACTCCACAGGTAATACTACAGGATTCAGAATAAATGCAATAAACTGTTACCAGAAATTCTGTTTAAAGCAAATGTTGTACAGGTGCAATAAATGTAAGTGGAGGTGCGCAAATGTGGCCAGGTTACATGGAGTTCTAAATTCATTAGATTTGTGTATGTATGTATCAGTACAGTCAGTGTTCAGGTGTGTGAATTTGTCATTGTTTGAGTCTGTGTCACGGTGCACCCTGGACCCTGCAGACAGCAAGGTGTGGCTGCCCTTTTAAGAGACCAGGTTTGAACTCACAGCCCCAGCATCCCAGTCAGGTTCTCTACCATGCTGTCCACCAGGGATCTTCAGGAGCTTTCTGCATTATTCTGCTTCCTGACTCCTTGCCTGGATGTGCAGCCCCTTACCAATTAGGGTCAGCTGCACCTAATTAACAGGCAGGCCCTGGGGAGTCAGCATAGCTAAACGGACAAGGGCACATGTATGAGTGCGGGGACGGTGCTAGTGATTGGCTGTGTGTGTTTAGGGGAGTGGCTGTATGTGTATAGGGGAGTGGCTGTATGTGTTTAGGGGAGTGGCTGTATGTGTTTAGGGGCGTGGCTGTATGTGTTTAGGGGCGTGGCTATATGTGTTTAGGGGAGTGGCTGTATGTGTATATGGGAGTGGCTGTATGTGTTTAGGGGCGTGGCTGTATGTGTATATGGGCGTGGCTGTATGTGTTTAGGGGAGTGGCTGTATGTGTTTAGGGGAGTGGTTATGGGTTTGGAGTGGGGCAAGGATCATCTTACCTCAGTGCTTTTTGGGATTCTGGCCAGCAAACAACTTTCCTGCCTCTGTGCTCCTGTTTGTCCTGGGCCTGGTGACTTTACCTGCTTGAGGGATGGATATAGAAGGCATCCTGTCTGCCCTCAGAGCTGCAGCTGCCCTGGACGGCGGTAGGCACTTGAGGGAGCAATATGCTCACCCCCCCCCCGCGGTCAGGCCTCTCCTGGGGCCTCCCACGCGGCTACAGCCCCTGTAGGCCACAGGAGCACAGGCCGGCGCTCCCGCCCGCCTGCTCGTCTGAGCCCTGATCCCTCACCTCGGGCCCGGTATAGGAGCCGGAGCCCAGGCCCGAGGCACCACCAGGCCCGCGTGGCAGCTCCAGCTGCTCCAGCTGCCACGCGGCCTGCATCTACTGCCGCCCCCCGCGCACCCCCCGGCCGTGGACAGCGGGCCAGGGGGGCCAGAAGAGCTGCAGAGCATCCTGGGGGGTCTGGGAGGCCTTCCCAGCCCCCACGTGGTCGGCGCACCGTCGGATCCAGAGCCGGGCCGGTGGTGGTGAGTGGGCCCCTCAGGGCCACGCGGGGCACGGCTGTGCTGCCGCTGGGGGGTGGAGGGGGGTCCTCCCCGGGCTCTGATGGCTCCTCTGGGGATGAGGGTCGGCCGGGGGGGTCCCCCTCTCCTCCCCCGGGTTCTGTCGGCAGTTCCCCCCTCCCTCCTCCCCCCCTGTGATTCCATCCCTTTCCTCTTCCTCTGGTGCCCCCTCTCCCTCTATGCTTGCCTCCTCCTCCCCTGTTCCTGCTGGGCTGGGCCCCCTTCCACTCTCTGCTCCCCCTCCTGGCTCTCTCTCTGTCTCCCTTCCTCCTCCCCCCCTCCCTTCTGTCTCTATTTCTGGTCCCTATGTCCCCCCTGCACCCCATGGGTACTCACCTCGGCTGCCCTCCTCTGCGGGTGTGAGCTCCTCTCCACGGCTCTTCACACAGGATCTGGCTGCAGTTCCTGGGACCGGCCAGCAGATGGCGCCTGGTGCTGCTGCTGGGCTGAGCAGTGCTGAAAATGAAGTTAACTCTGTCCTGCCTGGATCATCTTCATTTCCTTTGCCGCGGGAGGTTCCTCGGGCATCGGCTGGTGAGTTCACTAATGTTTCTTCTTTTCAGTCCAGGGGTTCCTCGCTGGGGGGTTTTCTTGATCAGTCAAAAAAATAAAAAAATAAAAATTAAAAAAATATAAAATTAAAAAATAAATAAAATAAAGGGAGCAGGGTGCGCAAGCAGGTAGGGTCCCCCCATTAGATGGTCAGCTCCGGTTAGTGTGGTCCCCGGCGCTGCAGCCACAGGGGTTTTTTGTCTGTTTTTGGGGTCACGCTGTTACCCTCTCCTGGAGTGGGTGTGCATGCTGGCACCCCTGCTACGGCGTCGGGTGCCGCAGCACCTGCTGCTGCTACGGGGTCCCTAGCATTAGGCTCCCCCCCCAGGTTTGCCGTTTCGCGTGGGTCCGCCTATGCATTGGTCAGGGCCCTTGGGCTTGCACCTTCATCAGGAGGTTCGTAAAAAATTTGGAGGGGAGACTTTGTTGAGATTTTTCCCTCCTTCCCATGGAGGAGGCTCCTCCTTTAATGGACAAGGACGGGTAGGAATCAAAAAAAAAAAAAGACAAGGAGAAATACCAGTACCGGAAGATCCCTATGACTTGCGCAAATTGGATTTGCGTGTTTGCAATCCTGGCCAGTGTAACTGGGGAAAGGGCTCCGCAGAAGTGCTCCGCATTGTTCTGCTACCAGGATACCATTTGGAACGCTTGTCGTACCTATGGCAGTCTGGGATGGTGGAAATATGACGAGCAGTTCTGTCAACAGTTGGCGGGGGGGTCCTCCTCCTCACCGGTCGCGCATCGGAGGCCGGGCTGTTGTTGAAATTCAACGACAGTCACTGCAAATGGGGGGCATCTTGCTGTTTCCAGCACGAATGTTCCACTTGGGGATTTGGGGTCAGAGGGCGATGACGCCAGTGGTCATGAGCGCGATGCACCCTTGGCTCTCCAGTTTATAGAAATCGTCGGGTGGCTGGCATCCTACTGGATGGGTTGAGCATGGGTTTAGCCAAATGCCGTCCGATTAACCGTTTATCGTACCCCCGGGGGGGGGGGGTTTGGTAAATGACAACATCTCTTGGGAACATTTTTACGGGTATCTTATGCATCCTTTGACGTGGCGGTTGATATGGTCAGGGCCCTGGGGCCTTGTTGGGCCAGGGCTGATGTGGATTCGGCCTTCCGTCTACTGCCAGTGCACCCGGGATGTCACCATCTTCTGGGCTGTGTTTTTGTTTTGTTTTTTGTAGGCATGTATTACGTAGATATGTGCCTCATTATGGGTAGTTCCATATCCTGTTGTTACTTTGCATGCTTCAGCACGTTCATGGTCTGGGTGGTGAGGGAGGAGGCTGGTATAGTCTCCTTGCTACACTACCTCGATCATTTCATTTGTGTGGGTCCTGCCGATTTGACAGCCTGTTCGCTGCTGCGACGGGTTCTGGGTGAGGTGTTCCATTAGTTTGGGATCCCATTGGCACACGGCAAGACGGTGGGCCCTGTCACTTTCTCAGCTTTCTGGGCATTGAGATTGACTCTTTGGCGTGGGACTGCCACTGGCCTTTGAATAAGATTCAAGGCTGGCGGCGCGAAGGGGCCTTGGCCATGGGGCGGCGCGATATTCAGCTGCGCTGCCTGCAGTCGCTCCTGGGTGGGCTGAAATTTGCCTGTCGGATCATGCCCGTGTGGCGGTTCTTTAACCGGCGTCTGGCTACCGCGACAGCCGTGGTCTCCGGGCCTCGCCATTTCATTCGGCTCACTCGGCTGCTGCGGGAGATTTTGGGAGTCCTTCTTAGCTGCATATCATGGCCGGTCCTGCTGGCAAAGGCCGGAGGTTTCTAACGCCGACCTCCACCTATTTACGGACGCAGCTGGCGCGGTGGGGTTTGGGGCCATTCTGGGCTCTAATTGGTGTGCTCCCGTGTGGCCGGACAGTTGGCATGTCTCTGGGCTCACAAAGAATCTGGGCTTTTTGGAGTGTTTCCCCATTTTGGTGGTGGGGGAGGTCTGGCAGTCACGTTTCAGGATCTAAGGGTAGTGTTTCACTGCGACAATTTGGGGGTTGTTCAAGCCAATACTCGGCTGACAGCCTCCTTCCCTCGCTTGCTTAAGGGGCACTCGCCCCATTGGCATGATCCTACAGGCGAAATTCAGCTTGCCCAGCAGCTACTGCAGGCTCTGCAGCTGGATCTTACGCAGCCCTAGGGCCATAGACACTTCCCGCCGCAAACCTAAAATCTTATCCAAGGGCAAACTGCATTCCCCCGGCACAGAATCAATATCAATGCCCAAGAAGCTGAGACACGGGACCAACAATTTTGTCGTGGGCCAATGGGACACCAAACCATCAAGAAAATCCACCAAAACCCACAGCAGCGCACAGGCTGGTGAATTGGCAGGACCCCCACAAAGAAAGTAATTGAGGTAATGCAGCAGGGACTTGATCCCTGCCTCCCTCCTAACCATCCACTCCAAGAATGTGCTGAAGCACTTAAAAGTAGAAACAGGATATTGAACAACCCATCAGGAGGCATGTATCCACATAGTACATGACTTCAAAAACTCAACCCAGAAAATGATGACATTCTGGATGCACTGGCAGCAAACGGAGAGCCAATTCCATGTCGGCATTGGCCAATAAGGCCTGCGGCCCTGACCATGCTGACTGCCGTGTCAAAGGACACCTGGCAGTGTTCCAAAGAGATGCCATCATTCACCGAACCCCCGTAAGGGTATGACAAATGATGAATCAAACGGTATTTCCCCTGCTCCTTTTTGGGAACCACGCCCAAGGGGGAGACCTGCAAGGGACCTGCCATGAGACCCAGAGACTCCTCCTTGCTAAGCTTCTCCCGAACCACATGCGGGAAATCGACCGAAGGTTCCACACCAGCAGCAAAGTGGGCGACAAGTGAAAGGAATCCAGAAACCTTGCTCAAAGATGTCCAACAGGACTTCAGCAGCCCAATGATTCCTATATCTGGCGAGCCACTGGCGCATCGCGCTTATGACTGTCGTTGCCTTTAGACCCCAGATTCTTTATTTCTCCCTCTCTCCCCCTCTCTCTCCCCCTCTCCGTTTTGGTGTGTTTTATCAAAAGAAAATTTAAAAAAATTGAGTTTTACAATAAAAGTGATCTCTTAGAGGAGCATCCAGCAACGTCTAACCGTAAGGGCTAACCCTTCTAACACTAAGTCATGAAAGCACTTCCACAAACCTATATTTATCAATCGTTATATCTGGTCTATCTCCTGTCTGGGTTAATGATACTCTGGTTCATTAAATGGGAAGTGCAATAGTGCAGGGCACAATCTTTCCTGTACTTTGCACCTGGTCTCTGGTGGAATTGTTTTACACTGCCTCAGTCCGAGATACTCTGAAGATCTTACTGTATGTTTTAATACTACTCCAGTTCATTAAAGGGGAAGGCTTTTCCTGTACTTTGCCACTGTTCTTCCCTGGTTGAATCATTTTACACTGCTCACTCGGAGTTAGTCTGACGAAGTTACTTCTCCAGGTCCTATTGCCATCAATTCTGCAGTTTTAGAACTTTTGTTTTTAGTTCACAAATGACCATTTGTATTTCAGAGATTTTGTTACTATGTTGGAAGGCAGTGCGTCTGTGTATTACCATTTCTGATACATAGATTCTTGCAATTAATATCACAAACACCCTTTGATAAGTACAAGTGTATTATCAATACTTTGACAAGTCATTCTAATTGTTACTACAGATTAAGTGCAATATTACTCAGCAACACAATACTTTAACCCCTTAAGGACCAAACTTCTGGAATAAAAGGGAATCATGACATGTCACACATGTCATGTGTCCTTAAGGGGTTAAGGTGTTCGCATTTCTTCAATATGATACATGTGAAGTTTAGTGATTCATCTACTAAGTTAGTTTTGGCTTGAAGTCATTGGAACAAATAGCATGAGGATAAGTGCAGCATTATGAGTGTCCAGTGATAGAGTACCGGGCACTCAGATTAATTCTTCCAGCCACTGCACTGGTAGAAGTACAATCTCAGGTTGATCATCCATCCATCCATCCAGGAAAGGAAAAAACTAGACTCAAAGCGAATTCCCCCCCCCCCCCCAATCTAATAGTCTAGCTCCCAGGGCACTGGGTCACGAGGTTCCAAGCTGCGCAGTGCTTGTTATTTTGTGATTGTGGCCAACCCCGGCAGCTGTGTCGGAGTCGGTCATCGATGGTGCAATCCACTTATCACTCAGCAGTGTTATTTTCTCTCTCTATAACGATGCATTGGTCCATCATTAATAGACTTATTTTAAAACAAAATGTCATTCTCTGAGCCGGCATTTCTTGTAATCATCCTGACATTTACATACAATTATTAAGCTGTTTTGTCTCAGCTGGAAATCAGATTTTTGATATAAAATCCACATATTGTAAATGACATCCTCGTTGTCCACTTCTAAAACAAATCAGATTTACCCATCTGTATCTGCACGGCCTGCAAGCGTATCTGAAACGCTATAAACACATTGTCTATTATGCCAAATGAAAGGCGCCCAATGTGTTGGGATGGAAGTGTCAGGCAACCAAAAGCAGCTTCATATGACATGGACTATATCTGATGATGAACTGGCCCCTAAAATAAAAGGTATACTACAATAACAATGTGGCGTGCAGGTCATGGAAAGATCTGTAGATCAGAGTTGATGCAATACCAGTAGCTACCCCTATGTATAAGGTAGTTATAACGTTATCACTTTTGGGTCTTTGAGTAAATAAATCTCAAGGTGATATGTTGATTTCCAAGGGCGGGTCACACTGCGCCAATCATCTCCTTATAGAGATTAATGGAATCAATGTATCTCTAGGGAGCGTTTCCATGCAGAGCTGGAGATACTGAAGGTGAAATAGGAAGCACCTCCAGTGGCCATGTGAGAAACTGTCCCTAGAGGTCTTACTAGGCAGCAATGTAAACACTGCCTTTTCCCTGAAAGGCCTTATGACACCATAACAACTACATTAAGCTGCAGTGGGCCTGGTGGCTAAAGTATCACTTCAAGTTAGACTGCAGTTTCCAGGAAGCATTGCATGGAGATGAAGATTTATCCTGAAAACAAAAGTGTATTTTGTCTCACTAAATGTTTGTAATGAAAATCCAGCGCACTCCCTTATCTAGTGATAGGTAGCAATGTTTGTGACATCTAAAAGTCAGATCACAGCAGTAATAATACTCCCAGTAATGTGTCTGAGTGTATAACAGAGCTCCACGGCAATAATACTCCCAGTAATGTGTCTGAGTGTATAACAGAGCTCCACAGCAATAATACTCCCAGTAATGTGTCTGAGTGTATAGCAGAGCTCCACAGCAATAATACTCCCAGTAATGTGTCTTAGTGTATAGCAGAGCTCCACAGCAATAATACCCCAGTAATGTGTCTGAGTAAAAGCAACAGACTCCGCCGCACACACCCCAGTAATGTGTCTGAGGTATAACAGGAGTCTGCAGCAGTAATACTCCCAGTAATGTGTCTGGAGTGTATAACAGAGCTCCACGTACACACACACCCCAGTAATGTCTGAGGTGGCAACAGAGCACCACAGCACACACCCCAGTACGTGTCTAAGTGTATAACAGAGCTCCACAGCACACACACTCCCAGTAATGTGTCTGAGTGTATAACAGAGCCCACAGTAATAATATTCCTCCCAGTAATGTGTCTATGTATAACAGAGCTCCACAGTAATAATACTCCCAGTAATGTGTCTGAGTGTATAACAGAGCTCCACAGCAATAATACTCCCAGTAATGTGTCTGAGTGTATAACAGAACTCCACAACAATAATACTCCCAGTAATGTGTCTGAGTGTATAACAGAGCTCCACAGCAGTAATACTCCCAGTAATGTGTCTGAGTGTATAACAGAGCTCCACAGCAATAATACTCCCAGTAATGTGTCTGAGTGTATAACAGAGCTCCACAGCAATAATACTCCCAGTAATGTGTGTATGTCTGAGTACAACAGAGCAATCACAGCACAATACCCCCAGTAATGTGTATGTCTATGCATAGCAAATAGGAGCTCAAGCACACACATCACCCTGTAGTAATGTGTCTGGAGTGTATAACAGAGCTCCACATACAGTACACATTCCTGGGTAATGTGTCTGAGTGTATAACAGAGCTCCACGGCACAATACTCCCAGTAATGTGCCCTGAGTGTATAACAGAGCTCCACAGTAATAATATTCTGTAGTAATGTGTCTGAGTGTATGCGTAACAGAGCTCCACGCAATAATACTCCCAGTGTGCAATGTGTCTGAGTGTATAACAGAGCCCAGAGCAATAATACTCCCGTAATGTGTCTGAGTAACAGAGCACCCACAGTAATATTCCTGTAATGTGTGTCTGAGTGTATAACAGAGCCCACAAGCACAATACTCCCAGTAATGTGTCTGAATGTATAACAGAGCTCCACAGCAATAATACTCCCAGCAATGTGTCTTTAACCCCTTAAGACCTGAGGGCGTACTATAACGCCCTAGTTTAGGCAGCTCTAAACGCCGCCGGGCGTAATAGTACACCCTCCGGTATTTCTATACTTACCCGGTCGCCGGCGATCCTGCCTGTAATGACAGGTGGTCCCCCTGCTGGCTGGAAATAAAATAAGTTAAAATAAGTGTAAAAAAAAAAATATACTTAGATTATATTTTTATATATATATATATATATATATATATATATATATATAT
>OW240923.1:122002668-122086315 GCA_933207985.1 Pelobates cultripes | reverse complement strand
CCACTGATACTATCCACCTTCCGGGTGCGCAAATCACCAGTAGCACCCGCGGGTGCCCCCAGAGACACAATAGCTACCACCAGAGACATAGCTGTGAGAGCTGCCATCATGGCTGGAGCCAGAGGTGGCCATGTACAGTGACCTCCCTTTTGCTGTGCTTGCCGCAAGGAGACAACTGGCACCGGTCACTAAAAGACTGAGAGAACAATCGGTCCGTTACCGTTGGGGCACAGAAGGTTAATTGATGGTGCAAAAGGGCACCGACATACTCACTTTGACCTCAGGGGAAGACTCAGAGATGTTCTTCAAAAAGCTAGACACGTTAGCCAATGGACACGGCAAGCGGACTGAGAAACGCAACACTTAATTATTATTATAGTGATGTTTATTATTATATTAATGTTTTTCATGTGTATATATGTTTATAGGGTTAGGGGGAGTATCATTATACTTTTAACCCACTAATCCAGGCCTATGCCCTAATTACCTGACTTCGCATACACAGAATAAGTCTGCAGAAAATGCTAGAATCACGCAACCTCACTAAGCAGGGGCCTCCGTATAAAGAAAGAAATGTGTAACCTGGTTCCTCGCAATGCTACCGTACATGCTTAACTGATATTTAACCGATACCGTGATTATTGCTATGTTTGTAACCCAACGAAATGTTACTAGATTCTGTTATAACCCATATAATAACCCATATAATGGAAAAATGTATACTGTGTGTACAAAAATAAGATATACAAGTTAGGTTATGTATCGTGATCACTGCATTTATAATATGACGAACTATAAGATATAATATTTATATGTATTGAGATAAATGATCCTTTTTGATGATCCTTTCCTTTTTACCTTTTATATCCCTTGTTACCTGGAAAAAACTAAAAATCTTGCTAATTGCAAGAAATGACCCTGTTACACAGTACAGTACACCCCCTATGCATTCACACACACTCTATACATATAGTACTCTATTTTCCCTGTAAATACACATTTTATACCCCTATACTCTACACCCCCTATACATACATTCATTGCTGCACCTATACACGCACATGTGCACTACAACCCCTACACACATACAAACACATAAAGCTCCTAGATTCACACAATGCAACCCCCTGCATCCCCTAGATACACACAGTACAGCCCTCACATGTGCACATACAACACCCCTTAGTCCCACATACTCAACAGGCCCTATAAACACATACACACTACAGCTTCTAGCCACACATAGTACGCCACAAACTAACCCTTTCACACACATACTAAAAAACAAAATAGTCTCCTATACACACATGCAATTGCACAAGCATTCTCCAAACACATACAACAGCACAGGGAGCATGCACACAGACACATAGCACACTTTAACAGTCCTGTTCCACATTTGTTCTCTGGTATCCCACTGTAGCGGAGAGGCAGTATGATCCACGATATCTCCGCTGGGTAACAGGAACAACAAAGGATAATCCAGGGAATCAGCATATAATAATCCAAACAGCACTGCAGTAACCCTTCCTTCCCAAGAACTAGACGACACATAGGCTGGGAGTCAACTCAGGTTTTAATCACAGGTCACAGTATTTATGCAATTCCCCATGCAAGGGGTTTCCAAACAGACATTACAGGGGTTGTACAGGAGGGGACTACATGGGGGACTTACTGTACCACATATTTCTCCCATCAGGCACCGCTGCACGAGAGGGATCATCCTCCCAGAATGCACCGTTAAGGGGATTATCCCCTCGTGCAGCAGAACCGGCAATTCACACAAAAATCTACAACTGGTACAATATACGGTGGATTTACACGAATGGACGTTCGGTAGATAGCTGGTGTCGGGGCGCATCATTCGTGAGATTGCCGCTCAGATCCCAGCTAAAATAACCGAACGCCGCACAGAAAACACATTTCTTTCAAAACCCACGAAAAGAACCGATTGCTTTTAGTGAACCTTGTCCTGAAACTCCCGAACGTCCTGGAGGCTCAGCGGTGTTCGTGCCGTCGAATAACTGTTGGTAATGCTATGCGTTCGACGACACGGACCCGCTGAAGAACCAGGGATCCAAGATGGCCGACCGCCGCATGGTCGGTAACAATGTTGCAATCGGTTAACTAGCGCCACACGCCTCTAAGTGTGTGGGCTATTAGGGGGTATCGCATTCGTTTCACGAACGGCCCTCCAAAGTGCCGTTCGCGAAACGAACGGGAATCCCCATACAAACCGCCATTTGCATTCGGCGGAACAGATAGGTACAGGCAATGCAGGGAATACATGAAGCAGGCACATACAGTTACAACGCCTCTCTCTCCAGACCTATAGGCAACCCTTAAAGGCATAGTGTCCAGTTATAGTCCGAGTGGCTAGGTTTGCCACAATGCTCCCCCAGAACCAAGCCGGCATACACAGTCTGATCCCAACGGATCGGCTTGGGGATGTCCGGGGGAGTACTCACGAATCACGGCTCCAAGTCTGTTTGTCTAGACAACCCGTCGGCGTTGCCATTCTGCTTCCCAGGGCGATAGTGGATAGTAAAGTCAAAAGGCTGCAGCGCCAAACTCCAGCGCAGCAGCCTGGCATTGTCTCCGGACACCCTGTTCAGCCACACCAACGGGTTGTGATCCGTGAGTAAAGTGAAGGGTTGCCCGTATAAGTAGGGTTGCAACTTCTTGAGTGCCCACACCACAGCCAGGCACTCTTTTTCAATGGCGGCGTAGCTTACTTCCCTGGGTAAAAGTTTTCGGCTTAGGTAAGCTACGGGGTGCTCGCCGCCATCGGGTCCAACTTGGCTCAGTACTGCTCCCAATCCAAACATAGAAGCGTCTGTGTGGACGAGAAAGCGTTTAGTTGGATCAGGAGCAGAAAGTACAGGAGAATTAACCAGCGCCGTCTTGAGCTGTTGGAACGCCTGCTCACACTCTGGGGCCCAGACTACTAATTTAGGGAGGTTCTTGCGGGTCAGGTCTGTGAGGGGTTTGGCGAGGGCGCTATAGTTGGCCACAAACTTCCGGTAATACCCGGCGGTCCCTAAAAAGGCGAGCACTTGGGTCTTGGTGCGAGGGGTAGGCCATTGGGCGACTGCCTCTATTTTAGCAGGTTCGGGTTTCTGTTGCCCACTCCCTACCCGGTGTCCCAGATACTGGACTTCCGCCATACCGATATGGCATTTGCTGGGTTTTAGGGTCAGTCCGGCCTCTCGGATTCGGTCTAGAATGGCTCCTATGTGAACTAGATGTTCGTGCCAGGAGTGGCTGAATATGGCGATATCATCTAGATACGCGCAGGCATACTCCTGGAACCCATCTAACAGTCTGTCCACCATTCTCTGGAAGGTAGCTGGAGCGTTTTTCATCCCGAATGGCATGACCTTAAACTGATACAGGCCAAACGGGGTGACAAAAGCCGACTTAGGGATGGCGTCGTCCGCTAAGGGAATCTGCCAGTACCCTTTGCACAAGTCTATAGTGGTTAGGTATTGACCCCTGGCCATCTTGTCGAGGAGTTCGTCTATTCGGGGCATGGGATATGCGTCAGAGGTCGTTTTATCGTTGAGCCGTCGGTAGTCTACGCAGAAACGGGTCGTCCCGTCCCGTTTCGGCACCAGTACTACCGGGGAGGCCCAGGGGCTGTCCGAGTGCTCTATTACTCCTAGCTGAATCATCTCCTCAATTTCCTTGCGCATATTCTCCTTGACTGCTTCTGGAGTGCGGTAGGGGGGTTGGCGCAAGGGGGTGAATCTAACGTTTCTACCTTATGGGTAGCCAACGGGGTATAGCCGGGTAAATTGGAAAACGTGGCCTTCTTTTCCTGAAGCAACCTTTTGTACCTGGGCCCGTTCTTGGGTATTTAATCGTTCTCCTAACTGTACCTCTCCCAGATCTCCGCTCTGGCCCTCTTGGTCTAGGAGATCGGGTAGGGGTAGGTTATCAAAATCTTCCGTGGCAGGGGCACAGATTGCGGTGACTTCCTCCAGTCCGTTCGTGGTATGGCTTGAGCATGTTCACATGGAGCATGCGTTTGCCTCCCACGCCGGTAACCGGGCCGATCACATAGGTGGTGTCACAGATCTGTTCCACCACCTTGTATGGGCCCTGCCAGGAAGCCTGCAGCTTATCTTTGTGGACGGGTCGCAGGATTAAGACTTTCTGCCCCACCTGAAAGCTGCGGTCCCTGGCTCCCTTATCATACCATCGGCGCTGTCGTTGTTGCGCTACCTGGAGATTGTCTCGGACGGTCTGGGTTAGCCTCTCCAGGCGTTCCCGGAACTCGAGCACATATGGTAAGATAGGGGTGCCATTAACGTTTTCGTCTCCTTCCCAGTGCTCCCGTATCAAGTCAAGAGGTCCCCTCACTCTCCTCCCGAATAATAATTCGAACGGAGAGAATCCGGTGGATTCTTGCGGCACCTCTCGATACGCGAACAGTAGGTGGGGTAAAAACCGCTCCCAGTCCTTTTGGGTGTCCATGAACGTGCGGATCATTTGTTTCAGGGTTCCATTAAATCGTTCACAGAGCCCATTGGACTGGGGGTGATATGGGGAGTTGAGGATTTGTTGTATCCCACATATTTTCCAGAGCTGATGGGTCACTTCCGCAGTAAACTGGGTGCCTCTATCGGAGATAATCTCCCGGGGAAATCCTACCCGGGTGAATATCCTCATCAGGGCCTCGGCTACCGTTTCTGCGTGTACGTTCGTTAGGGCCACTGCCTCGGGGTACCGGGTGGCGTAGTCCACCACAGTTAGGACATACTTCTTGCCGGAGGGGCTGGGTTTTGCGAGGGGACCTATAATGTCTACTGCCACCCTACTGAATGGTTCTTCAATGATGGGCAGAGACCGTAGTCGGGCTTTGTATCTGTCCCCCTCTTGCCTACCCTTTGGCAGGTATCGCAGGTCTGACAATACCGCTTAATATCCTGGGAAATACCTGGCCAAAAGAAATTTTGGGTCAGCCTGTGCTTGGTCCGACTGATGCCTAGGTGTCCAGACAGGGGGATATCATGGGCTATGCGTAACAGCTCTAACCTATATTTTCGAGGCACTATTAGCTGTTTAATGGGCAATGGTATTGACCCGGACACTACCTTCTCTGCGTGCCGATATAGTAGCCCCTTGTCCCAGATATATCTTTCCCCCTCTAACCCAGCTTGATTTTTATCCATGCGGTCTTTGTACACCTGTAACGAAGGATCTAGGGCTACTTCGGCCCCGAACTCTAGGGAATTGGCCCAGGGCAGGGTAGGAGGTAGGGGAGGGTCATTGCTTACCTGAGCCTCAGAGTGTTCGAATGGTGCAGTGGTGCGGGCCTGTTGCCGGGTCACAACCGGGTATGCTTCTTGTACGGTGGGCTGGGGAACAAAAGCCGAAGTCAGCTCCCCCAAATCGTTGCCCAAAATCACATCCGCTGGCAAGTCTTGCATCATCCCCACATATACATTCCCGTGCCCCGCTCCCCAATTCAAGTGCACCTTGGCCGTGGGTACTTTGTAAATGGCTCCCCCAGCCACCCGCACAGCCACACAGTCCCCCGTGAGCTTGGGCTTTGGTACCAGATGACTGCGTACTAGAGTTAGGGTGGCTCCCGAGTCACGAAGTCCTTGTACTTTCCTCCCTTCCATGTGTACTTCCTGGCGGTGCCCTTGGCGGTTATCGGAGGCGGCCTGGATAGGGTTCACCTCGTGTAGAGTACCGAGAGGTTCCTCCCGGGTCGTCCCCAACTCCAGGTTTTGGTCGGATTCGGCCTGTAGACAGTGGACTGCGGCACGGTTGCTCGGGGCGGCGTTATTCCAGCTGGGTCGAGGCCGGTTCCGTGGGCAGTCTCTCTGGATGTGCCCCTGTTGGTTGCAGGTATGGCACCGGATTGGTGGACGTGCTGAATATCTGGGGGGGTAGGAATTCTGATTTACCCCTGGTCGCTGGTACGTTGCGGGGCCCCCTGGAGGGCTGGCCGTTGTAGGGGGAATGGTGGCTCGGGTTGGTATAGGTTGATCTCTCCGATTGTCCTGGAAATCGTCTGCCATATTAGCCGCTTCCTGCAGGGTGTGTGGCTTCCTGTCCCGGATCCAGTTTTGTAGGTAGGTCGGGACGCCATTGAAGAATTGTTCCAGTACCATTAGCTGGAACAGACCCTCCAATGTATCAACTTGGGCGGCCTCCAGCCACCCTTTGGCAGCTCGTTGTAGCTGGTGCGCCCACTCCACATGGGTGTCCTTACTGGGTTTTTTAATGTCCCGAAACTTCTTTCGGTATGCCTCTGAGGTGATGGCATACCGGGCTAGGATGGCCCGTTTTACTTTAGCGTAGTCTCTACTATCCTCGTCTGGTACTGCCCGGTACGCTTCGGCGGCTCGCCCAGATAATCTCCCCGCTAGTAGGGGTACTCTGTCTGCATCATTAATCTCGTGCAGCAAACACAGTCTCTCGAAATCCTGTAAATAGTCGTCAACGCCACCCTCTGTCTCCACATAGCTTTTGAAGGCTTGATATGGGATTTTGGTTTTCCCTGGGAAACTATGGACTGGCGTTGCGGCTCTTTCTCTGGCTTGCTGGTTTCCTGGCGGTCCCCTAGCCATAATGTACTCCTGTACATCGGCGAACAGCCGGTTAAACATTTCTGTAGATGGTGGTTCAGGAAATAACGCCAGTCGTGCTCGGAATTCCGCTGTAAATTCGTTGTTTTGTCCCTCCATTTGAGGTGCTGCAGCAGCTGCGGCTCTGTCTCCTTCCATGAGCTCCGTTATTAGGACAGCCTTTGCCTTGTTACTGGCGATTGCTCCTCTTGCTTCCAGCAGCTCCTTTAATGTGCTCCGTTTTAGCAGGGTGTAGTCTGTTCCCATTCACCTGCTGTTCGTGAGGTTTATTCGAATGCGCTGATTCCCGAATGCTGGTTCCTTGATTCGTTTAAAAATCTGCCGAACGTTGCTTTGCTGTGTAAATTCAATCCCGTCGCTTGCCACCAATTGTAGCGGAGAGGCAGTATGATCCACGATATCTCCGCTGGGTAACAGGAACAACAAAGGATAATCCAGGGAATCAGCATATAATAATCCAAACAGCACTGTAGTAACCCTTCCTTCCCAAGAACTAGACGACACATAGGCTGGGAGTCAACTGAGGTTTTAATCACAGGTCACAGTATTTATGCAATTCCCCATGCAAGGGGTTTCCAAACAGACATTACAGGGGTTGTACAGGAGGGGACTACATGGGGGACTTACTGTACTACATATTTCTCCCATCAGGCACCGCTGCACGAGAGGGATCATCCTCCCAGAATGCACCGTTAAGGGGATTATCCCCTCGTGCAGCAGAACCGGCAATTCACACAAAAATCCACAGTTGGTACAATATACGGTGGATTTACACGAATGGACGTTCGGTAGATAGCTGGGGTCTGGGCGCATCATTCGTGAGATTGCCGCTCAGATCCCAGCTAAAATAACCGAACGCCGCACAGAAAACACTTTTCTTTAAAAACACATGAAAAGAACCGATTGTCTTTAATGAACCTGGTCCTGAAACTCCCGAACGTCCTGGAGGCTTAACGGTGTTCGTGCCGTCGAATGACTGTTGGGAATGCTATGCGTTCGACGACACGGACCCGCTGACGAACCAGGGATCCAAGATGGCCGCCCGCCGCATGGTCGGTAGTCGAACGACGGCCACCCAGGAGAGCCTCTAATAACCGATTGCAACAATGTTGCAATCGGTTAACTAGCGCCACACGCCTCTAAGTGTGTGGGCTATTAGGGGGTATCGCATTCGTTTCACGAACGGCCCTCCAAAGTGCCGTTCGCGAAACGAACGGGAATCCCCATACAAACCGCCATTTGCATTCGGCGGAACAGATAGGTACAGGCAATGCAGGGAATACATGAAGCAGGCACATACAGGTATAATGCATCTCTCTCCAGACCTATAGGCAACCCTTAAAGGCACAGTGTCCAGTTATAGTCCGAGTGGCTAGGTTTGCCACAGTCCCTTAGGGTCGTTGTCGTGTAGCGGAATGTCCCATTCCTGGAGGATCCTCTTTCCCTCTTCCGGGCTGAGGATTGGTTTGTCCACGCCATTCCGCTTGATCAGTAGCTTCGTAGGGAAGCCCCATTTGTAGGGTACATTTGCTGCTCTTAGTGCTGCGGTGATGGGCGCGAACGTGCGTCGTGCAAGCATGGTTGTTGATGAGAGGTCTGTGAAGAGCTTGATGTCTGTGTATGGTTCCAGCCAGCGGCCTGCCGCTCTGGCTGTTTGCATGATGCGGTCTTTGATTAGGTAGTAGTGGACCCTCGTAATGGTGTCCCTTGGCGTGTCAGGTGGTAGATGCTTGGGTTTAGGGAGTCGGTGTGTCCTATCTAGGATTAACTCTGCATCAGCCAGGGAGGGGATAAGCATTTTGAATAAGTCCTGCACATATTGGGTTAATCTTGTCTGTGTGACAGATTCTGGGATACCTCTTATGCGGATATTGTTCCTCCTGCTTCTATCCTCCTGGTCTGCTACCTTCCCTTCCAGTATTTTGAGCTTCTGTATTAGGGATGCGTGTGCCTCTGCCATGGAATTGTGTGCATCAATCAATTCCTCCGTGCGCTCTTCCAGGCGCGCTGTGCGTTCTCCAATGCTGTTTATGTCTGATCTGATGTCTGATGCTATTTTCTGCAAGTCTACTTTAAATGAGGATTTAAGTTCCAGCATGATTGATCTGATGGAAGAATTTGTTGCTGGGCTGTCTTGGCTATGTCTGTGATCCCCTGCTTCAGGGTCACATGTTGGGGAGTTGGGCCTATCGGCGCCATCTTGTTCGCCATGCTCTGTGCTGTGATGCCTCTCCAGATGAGCATGCTGTAGCGGATGGCACTGGGCTGTCCTGCAAATGTCTTCGAAATAATTGCATTCGGGTGATCTGCTGGTTTTCTATGTGTTTTAAAGCCTTGTATTCTTGTGATTGTTCGGTAGTTCCATTCCCTTAGTTTATTCGAATGAAACTACCGAACAACCAGACCTCCCCTGTGAGAAGTGTGTCCTCAATTACCCGTTGCAACATTGTTGCGAACGGGTAATTGAACAGTAAAGTAGCCGTCCTTTGTTCTCGGGGGTGGCCGCCATTCGACAAACGAACACGTGGCGGCGGCCATTTTAAAACTCCCAAACAGCGGTGTTTTGCCGTCGAGTGTCTGGAACTAAAATCGGACACTCGAGTAGGCGAACACCGCTGAGACCTCCACAGCCCTTGTCCGTTCGGTTCCAAACTACCGAACGGCCCCTCGTTCGGTAGATAGAGAATACCGAACGAGGGGATTCAGGCGAACCCTCCCTAGCCTCTATAGCTAAAGGTTTTCGTGTATTTTATTCCCTTATGCCAGGACCGACCGCAGGGCCCATTCACATGGAACCGAATTCGGCTATCTCAGTTCGTGCGGTCGGTCATTTTATTGCCCCCATACATTTCCCGAACCCCTGGTCTGATCTGGGTGATTTTTGGATATGTTGTTCACCCAGATCAGGGCTACCAGGGGATGTAGGATTTAAAGAGGTATCCCTACGTTTAGGGGTACATCCAGAAACGGGGGGAATTGGTGTACTGGATAAGGGGATTATGATGCTGGCTGAGGGGAGGAGATATGTGGGAGGTTACCAGGACAGGATTGGCTACTGTAATAATTACTGTAAATCCCTCCCTTGCATGGGAGCATGCTTTATAAGGAGACTGTGATTAAAGGCTTGTGAGTTCTGCTCCTGAAACTGTGTGTCGTCCAGTTATTGGGATTGCTGTGGGGATATTGCTGTATTTTACTTGCTGGAAACCTTGCCTTTGGATTTATTATTTACTTGTTCCTGAGCCTCACTTGGATTACAAGCGGAGATAACCTGGGGAATATTGCATCTCCGCTACACATGCATTGTTTTCTGCTTCATTTTTCGTTGCGGTTTCGCCGCCATCTAGTGAGAGGGTAATTCCCCTTGATGTTGCTGGCTTTAGCCGGCAGTTTGCTGCTTAATCCACGCTGTGTTAGCCGCGATGTCGGAGGAGCTCCGGTCTCACACGTCCGCTCACATCCGCGGTCAGGACACGCCCCCTTAATTCTCGCTCTTACTATTTTATAGTAAATTATAGTTTTTTATCGCTATAAATCAGTGCTCAGCGAATAAACCACAACTGGGTTAAAGGGACACTAAAGGCACCCAGACCGTTTCAGCTCATTGAAGTGGTCTGGGTGCTGTGTCCCTTTTGCACTTAGTGCTGCAATGTTAACCCCTTAAGGACGCAGCTTTAGAAGCTGGACATACACTTAAAGGGACACTATAGTCACCAGAACAACTACAGCTTAATGCATCTCTATGAGGAGGTCCTGATTGGCCAAAACGGCATTTGGCCCTGTCCCCGTGCTTGGCAAAAAATCTGACATTTTGATGATGTCACAAAGGAGCGAAGCCAGCCCCGGCGGACCTGTGTTGCGCTGGAAATAAGGTGAGTTTTAAACTTTTATGAGGGGTTTAAGGGGGGGGCGGGGGGGCGAGCCACCTAAATGGTGGGTTTGGCACTATAGGGTCAGGAATACATGTCTGTGTTCCTGACCCTATAGTGATCCCTTAAGGACACAAGCAAATTTTGCTGTTCGTGTTCAGCCGCAATTTGCATCTCTCTCATTTATTGCACCAACACATATTATATACAATTTTTTAGAGGACAAAAAGGGCTTTAATTTGATCTAACATATACATATATAAATTTTAATTTATTGTAAAAAAAATTAAATAAATTCAGAATAAATGGGGTAAAAATTAAAACATACATTTTGTTTCACAGTTTTGGCAATAATAACGTGAGCATAATATATCTAGCTTAGGAAAAGTAATTCAAAATCAATTAATTTATGTGGCTTGATTTATAGAGTACATCATATGTATAGGATTATTGTTTATTTTGAAAGTTACAGGCCACAAAATACAAGGACTAAAATCAAATTTTAATGTGAAACAATTTTAGAAGTTGGTATATTTGTCTTGTAAGTTTAATAGCCATCACAAAAAAAAAAAAACCTCACACAAAAGTATATATTTATATAAAGTAGACATCACAGGCTATTTACCGAAGGTTATTTGACACTTTTTACGTAACCATTTCATCGCCAATCTCTGCTAAATATTGGAGTGAAGTTTAGTTTTTTCTCTATTTTGGCATAAACACATATAAATGTAACCCCTGAGGGTTAAAAAAATAAATAAAAGTTAACCCTTCAGGGGTTAAAAAAAATACAATCAGATCACAGTGAAATACTGTGATCTGTATTTTGATCACTGCAGACAGTGGTTGGATTTTAACCATGACGCTTTTTTTAGCAGTGAGAAATAAATCAGCATCAATCTGTCCCCCTGCATTTCACAGTTTACACGGAGATGCAGGGAGTCAGATCAGATTTACTGCAGCACGTGTGATCGCTCTGAATTCCGGTCAGAGAATCAGTGATACTGCCTGCTCGGTGTCTGAGGCACACAGCAGGAACATTAACCCCACGATTGTGTCAATCTTGGGTTAATTTTAGTAATCAAAGGATATTTGGCGTCCTTAAGGGGAGGACTGCAATGACGGAAGGGGTTAAACATTGCAGTTCCAGAGAAACTAGAATGTTTACATTGCAGCACCAAGTCTGCCCCCAGAGGGCTTCCTCAAATCAAAACGGACCTTTTGGTCTGGTATCTGATGTTGGACGTCCTCACGCTCTTCATGAGGACCCCAGCTTCAAATTTTTCCCCATAGGAAAGCATTGATTCAATGCATGCGCATTAGCGCCCGCTCTTCGCAGCACTAAGGAGGCAGAGCCGCAACCCTCGGCGCTGCGATAAGGTAATTAAATAAAGGGTTTTTAACCATTTATTCACCCAGGTGGGGGGCGCTAGGGAGGGGCGAGGCAGAGGGAGTTGTAGTAGCTTGTATTCCTGGCACTTATAGTATCCCTTTCATTATTATAAGTGTCAGGAATTCAGAGTGAATTAAAATTTCAGTCCAGAATAGCCAAACTCCTTAGCAGACTAGAGGATTTTTCTAATTTGGCATTATTGTCCTCCAATCTGAACTTCACTTTGAGTTGCAGACAGTTTCCACTTTAGAGAGTAGCCCTGTTTGTGCAGCTCTCCTGCACTCTCGCTGTGCTCTCCCTTACTCACGTCTCCTCAGTAGCTGTTTGGGGGCCGCACCCTTCCTGTTTCCAGCTGTAAGGGTCTCTGCCAAAAACATTCCTTCAGTCTCTGCCTTTTTATAGACTCAGAGAAGACGCGGAGTCCAGTAACCCTTATATTTCCTGGGTTTGGGCGAGGAGGAAACATACTAATAATATGGTGTTAAAAGCCGGGGCATAGGGACTTGTTTGACCCGTAATGATTTGCATGATGAAAGTGATAGAGCCAAGGTTAATTTATAAAAAATACAAATTTCTACTGAAATCTACACTTTTTGTAAAATGAAAATAAGAAAATAGGACAAACTATTCGCACATAAAGCACTTCAGCAAGCTTAAAGTCTCAATTGCCCCTTTAAATTTCCCTGTGTGGCATGTTACACCTGAAAATATGTTTGTGTTTATCCTGATGTTCTGCTTTTTGGTAGCCCAGTCTAGTTGGCCTGCAGAGCTGACACTCAGCGCGCTAGTCTGACATTCTTAGTGGATACTTGTTTCACCGTCAATGTGTGCTGCAGCACTTGGAGGCCTCTGTTCTCGTCCATCACCCATATTTCGCACCTCCCATGATATACACATCGCTAAATTGAAACAGACATGTGAAACAATAGTTTTTACCGGTTTGTTAATATGTTGCACACAACGAGAATTAATATCTGTGTTACAGCTAAAATATGAGTTCACTAGTGATAAAGGTATAAAGACACCCACTATAATAATAAATGGTCCCACAGACCTTCCGTCTGTCATGCTCCCATGGAATCATCACAGTTAGGTATTACTTGACAACAGACTTCATGTGGCCTCCTAAAATTCCAATGTATTGGGATGTTTATTGGCCTTAGGCCCTTGCCATTAATTCATTGCCATCTTTTTCCACAGATTTGTTTTTGATATCAATCAGATAAAACCAGAATCTGGCACAAGAATCCACCAGGAAATCAAGCAATTCAAGTTAGCGTTAGAAAAAATAAATAAATTAAGTTTCTGGTTTTCTGAAAACCACTGTTATTTTTACTTTTATAGGAAACAGTCTGTACTTTTGAGGTTACTAATTTTCTTTTAACATCCGCCCTTGTCAATTAAAAGCTATGGAAGTTTATGCGGGCCACGTGCTATTCCCTTTTTACGCCTTTTATCTGGTTGTTGCCCACTCTTGTTTAGGGTTTAGCTTGTTGTAATTGGTACAGTTTGTCCTGGGATCCACAGAGGTTTTAACATTACGTTCAGATATTACTGCTGCTTTAAAAAGATTCGGTTTTGAATTTCCTTCACATTTCTAACCAAAGCTGTTACACAACACACTTTTGCTAATGTGTTTTTCAATGTGTAGTTCATGGTTAATACAGTAAAGACATTGACAATACGTGACTACTGCACAATATACCTTACCAAGTACCATAAGTGCATTAGTGATAAAACTCTCCAAGTGATATAAACAGGTAACGGTGGTGTCAGTCGTAAAACTTTCAGTTCATGCAGGACGGCGTATACTCCATAAACCCAGCCAATTCCCTGCAGCCGTCATTGGTGAAAGCTGTCGGTTTGACTCTTACACTCCGCCTTGTGTCTACAAACGTCAGGCGGAGGAGAAATATTAAGACTAAGTAGTCCCTACATTGTCTCAGTATATCTCTTGACTTGTTTGGAATTTCAGGGAAACTCCAACACAGTCATAATGAGTCTTTATGAAATAGTCATTGTTCAGGGAGGACAGTGCCGCTCTAAGGGTAGCAATTGTAATTACGTTGTATACCCATAATAATTTGAACCGTATCGAACCTGGGATATCCAGAGGCCCCATTGTCCCCAAGTATTTATGAATTTGGACATATCATCTGCCAACGTACTAGGCATTTCTTCATACATGTTGGTGATCTCCAACCAGGAAATCATTCTGAAATAATAGGGGGGTTTAGAAGATTTCCAAGCAGGCGAATCCTAATTTTAGCTGCCAAAAGAATATGTAATACCATAGGTGGTCCTCTAAGGACAGCTGGGAACATATCTAGTAAGGAATATTCTGGTTTTAGGTGGAAGATTAATCTTCATAGTTTTCTGTATTAAGTTCCTCACTTCTATCCAATAATTTGATGGAACCCAGTAAGTCAAAGATATATATACACAATACCATTAAGAATATCCAGATGGTATTACTCTCCAGCTAAACTCCACAATCTATTTCCAAATGCACCTGACCTGGGCCTCACTTGCCCACACTTGGTGGTCTTGCCCACTCATCCAAAGATATTGGACTAGAGTAGTGACAATGATCAAGACTATAACAGGACTTTAACTAGCTCACACACCAGAAACGCTAGTTTTCCTGTTTTGTCCTTGTCCTTTCCCCAAGCCCCAACGTATTCTTATCACTCACCTCCTCGCGGCTGCAAACCTACTCATCCCCACAAAGTGTAAAAATCCCATTATTCCCTCCATTCGGGAATGGATCCACTTGGTGGAATCTGGAAATCCATACCCCACAGATACACCCTTTACCGGTTCTGTATGGGAACTATTGGGTAAAATGTATGCAAGGCCAATAACATAGTTTGCCCCATCCTCCAATAAAATCATTACACGACTGCTGACCCATATCAGATCACCGTTAACGCAGGATACCTGTTTAAGTGGATAAGGGCAACGGCCACAAAACCATAACATAATGTTCTTAAACTCTGTCAGCTGTTGGGTGAGAGCCCAACAGACAGTTCTCCATCTTACTCTCCAAGAGCCCAACACAGCCGTCACTAGCCATCGGCCATGTGCTGACTGTAGTGTCCCCAAGGTGACACTGCGTCATACTCTTTCCTTCGACTGCACTGTCCACAATAGACAATGCGCTGTCAGCTGTGACCATAGAGAAAAAAACTGAGAGACCACACAAACACACCAAAAAAACCATGGAGGGAGGGTGGGAAATTCAGTCAGAGTCCCTTAACTGATTGGCCCCTCCCCTCTGCTCCACTTAAAACCCCTCCATTTTCTGCATCTTTAACACCACAATCCACGGACCCCAGTCATTTATCCAAAGGGAACTGTGTGAGATGTCTGCAGCTTATCTTATCCTACAGCATTAATTACTCCTCATGATTAATTAAACCTCAGCCTTCGTGCAGTGTGGCTTATTGTTTATTTAATTAATTGTCACATTACTGTGTTTAAAGACCACTTTAAAAAAAAAAAAAACCTGTAAAACCACAAATACTAATTAGAAATTATTATGGTTTCTATTTAACCGAGGAGTCATTTTACTGCCTCACTGCCTTCCAAGGTCCACTAAACTGACCAGTCGCTAATAAACTCCCCAAAACGTGTATCTGAGATATTGTATCTGGCGATAATCACCTACCATTTTAATTTATGGAGATTAGAATGTGAGAACCTCCAGTCTAAGGGCAGCTTATTACAGGAGAAAGACAATGTCACCGCTGTTTTCAAAGGGTTAATCACTAAATTGTAAACTCAAAAATGAATTTCTAATGTCAGGCCAAAGTAGTGGAATCTGAACAATCCCCCAAATCAGCTATGATTACAGTTTGGCTATTGTGGTCTGGCATGGAAAATAAAACAAACCTGTTTCTGTGTAGAATCCGTCAGACACAATATTTCAAGGCAGAGTAGTCGAAAATCAGACATCCAGTGTTAGCAGACTGCAACTCCCATCCAGGAACCTTTACAAACACAGATAATGGCTGGCAAACATTTGTGGGAGTTGTAGTAGAAGTCCAAAACTTGAAGTACACTGTGCAGGGATAGAAGGTGCACCCCAGGTGGATGTAGTTACTGATCACATCAGACAGACTAGAAGCTATGCCAGGATAGAAGGTGCACCCCAGGTGGATGTAGTTACTGATCACATTAGACAGACTAAAAGCTATGCCAGGATAGAAGGTGCAACCCAGGTGGATGTAGTTACTGATCACATCAGACAGACTAGAAGCTATGCCAGGATAGAAGGTGCACCCCAGGTGGATGTAGTGCTGTGCACATCAGCCAGACTAGAAGCTATGCCAGGATAGAAGGTGCACCCCAGGTGGATGTAGTGCTGTGCACATCAGACAGACTAGAAGCTATGCCAGGATAGAAGGTGCACCCCAGGTGGATGTAGTGCTGTGCACATCGGACAGACTAGAAGCTATGCCAGGATAGAAGGTGCACCCCAGGTGGATGTAGTTACTGATCACATCAGACAGACTAGAAGCTATGCCAGGATAGAAGGTGCACCCCAGGTGGATGTAGTGCTGTGCACATCGGACAGACTAGAAGCTGTGCCAGGATAGAAGGTGCACCCCAGGTGGATGTAGTGCTGTGCACATCAGACAGACTAGAAGCTATGCCAGGATAGAAGGTGCACCCCAGGTGGATGTAGTGCTGTGCACATCGGACAGACTAGAAGCTATGCCAGGATAGAAGGTGCACCCCAGGTGGATGTAGTTACTGTGCACATCAGACAGACTAGAAGCTATGCCAGGATAGAAGGTGCACCCCAGGTGGATGTAGTGCTGTGCACATCAGACAGACTAGAAGCTATGCCAGGATAGAAGGTGCACCCCAGGTGGATGTAGTTACTGATCACATCAGACAGACTAGAAGCTATGCCAGGATAGAAGGTGCACCCCAGGTGGATGTAGTTACTGATCACATTAGACAGACTAAAAGCTATGCCAGGATAGAAGGTGCAACCCAGGTGGATGTAGTTACTGATCACATCAGACAGACTAGAAGCTATGCCAGGATAGAAGGTGCACCCCAGGTGGATGTAGTGCTGTGCACATCAGACAGACTAGAAGCTATGCCAGGATAGAAGGTGCACCCCAGGTGGATGTAGTGCTGTCACATCAGACAGACTAGAAGCTATGCCAGGATAGAAGGTGCACCCCAGGTGGATGTAGTGCTGTGCACATCGGACAGACTAGAAGCTATGCCAGGATAGAAGGTGCACCCCAGGTGGATGTAGTTACTGATCACATCAGACAGACTAGAAGCTATGCCAGGATAGAAGGTGCACCCCAGGTGGATGTAGTGCTGTGCACATCGGACAGACTAGAAGCTGTGCCAGGATAGAAGGTGCACCCCAGGTGGATGTAGTGCTGTGCACATCAGACAGGCTAGAAGCTATGCCAGGATAGAAGGTGCACCCCAGGTGGATGTAGTTACTGTGCACATCAGACAGACTAGAAGCTATGCCAGGATAGAAGGTGCACCCGGGGTGGATCAGACACCTGGGGTGCACCTACTATCCTGGCACAGCTTTTAGTCTGTCTGATGTGATCAGTAACTACATCCACCTGGGGTGCACCTTCTATCCTGGCATAGCTTCTAGCCTGTCTGATGTGCACAGCACTACATCCACCTGGGGTGCACCTTCTATCCTGGCATAGCTTCTAGTCTGTCTGATGTGCACAGCACTACATCCACCTGGGGTGCACCTTCTATCCTGGCATAGCTTCTAGCCTGTCTGATGTGCACAGCACTACATCCACCCGGGGTGCACCTTCTATCCTGGCATAGCTTCTAGTCTGTCTGATGTGCACAGCACTACATCCACCTGGGGTGCACCTTCTATCCTGGCATAGCTTCTAGTCTGTCTGATGTGATCAGTAACTACATCCACCCGGGGTGCACCTTCTATCCTGGCATAGCTTCTAGTCTGTCTGATGTGCACAGCACTACATCCACCTGGGGTGCACCTTCTATCCTGGCATAGCTTCTAGTCTGTCTGATTTGCACAGTAACTACATCCACCTGGGGTGCACCTACTATCCTGGCATAGCTTCTAGCCTGTCCGATGTGCACAGCACTACATTCACCTGGGGTGCACCTTCTATCCTGGCATAGCTTCTAGTCTGTCTGATTTGCACAGTAACTACATCCAACTGGGGTGCACCTTCTATCCTGGCATAGCTTCTAGTCTGTCTGATGTGATCAGTAACTACATCCACCTGGGGTGCACCTTCTATCCTGGCATAGCTTCTAGTCTGTCTGATGTGCACAGCACTACATCCACCTGGGGTGCACCTTCTATCCTGGCATAGCTTCTAGTCTGTCTGATGTGATCAGTAACTACATCCACCCGGGGTGCACCTTCTATCCTGGCATAGCTTCTAGTCTGTCTGATGTGCACAGCACTACATCCACCTGGGGTGCACCTTCTATCCTGGCATAGCTTCTAGTCTGTCTGATTTGCACAGTAACTACATCCACCTGGGGTGCACCTACTATCCTGGCATAGCTTCTAGTCTGTCTGATGTGCACAGCACTACATCCACCTGGGGTGCACCTTCTATCCTGGCATAGCTTCTAGTCTGTCTGATGTGCACAGCACTACATTCACCTGGGGTGCACCTTCTATCCTGGCATAGCTTCTAGTCTGTCTGATGTGATCAGTAACTACATCCACCTGGGGTGCACCTACTATCCTGGCACAGCTTCTAGCCTGTCTGATGTGAAATGTGAATTAAAATTAAAAAGTGAAAGCATCGGGGGGGACAGGGGTGTGCGTGGGATATGTGTACTTTATCTATTTCCAAATGTACTATTCTAAAACTATTTGGATTCCTGCATGTGTCTCACATTTGCCTTCCTGTGTCAGCCACTTCAAGTCTTCCTGTTTTGTTAAGTGATTTCCGTAGCTGCTTATACTGCAAGCTAGTCTGTTTACGCCTGAGAAATGCGTTGCTGTGCATGACCCATACCATGTGGGTAAATACAGGACAAAGCATTTAAAAAATAACATGCACTAAAGAAATGACGGAAGGAAGAGAAGCATGGTACTGGCCTTTGAACTTCCCTCATTAGTTTTCGACATTTCAGCAGACCAGGAAGTGGCTGAAATATGTCAGTCTACTCTGTCCTCAATGGGAACACTATTTCCCATAACCCATTCCTGAACAAATGGGTTATGGGATATGGAGTTCAGCGCTTGGCAGTAATTCCAAGGTTGTTTGATTAAAACAACATGATTTTAATAATTAGATTTTTATTTGTAATAAATCATTCAATTTATTCAGTTTCATTATAAGTTAAAGGATGTAAAATGAATTGTTAACTATACTTGCAATAAGCTGATACATCAGGAAATAAACAGAACAGGAATAGAATAACCCGGGTTCCTCGGTATTGGGGCAAATAGTTTATCAGATACTCAGATACTACCTGGTGGTCCAGTGTCGCACGTTTGACAACTGCCGAGCTGTGAAATCCATGGCTATCGAGAGAGCTCTCAGCTAATGAACGCACACACATTAGCCACAAGGGATTCTAGTTTCAGACTGGTTTATAACAAGTTCTAAGTGTACCGTAGAATGTCACTATGAGAAAATGGTCACTCAGTTTTCTCTAATAAGCATCAGCCATAGTTCTTCATCATGCCATAGTTTGTATATTTATCACCAAGTACCTATAATAAATGGCTGTTTGCTGCACTTGTTCCATAAGAGGGACACTATAGTCAACAGAACAACTACAGCTCACATAGTTATAATGGTGTCTGCAGCCTGTCGCTTTAGGCTTTTCAATGTAAACACTGCCTTTTCAGTGAAGAGAGGTGCTTCCTGGGTCAGTGCTGTACAATGTGCAGCACTGACATTCAGCGTCTCCGCACTCCTCATCGAGGCGCTAAATGTGCACACCGCATGTGCAATAGCCTCCCAAGCTTTACTCTGGGAATGCATTGGATTGGCTAAGATCATCAAGATTGGTGATCTCAGCCAAGAGGGACGGAGGAAACTGCCATGAGACCAGCGTGGCACTGGAATAAAGGTGAGTTTTAACACCTTTTACCGTTCTGACAGGAGGGCCTCCACCTAAATAGCGCTATTAGAGGTATGGTATCAGGAATATAATTTATCGATTTCCTGTCACCATAGTGGTCCTTTAAGGTTTTTTTTCTATGACATTTAGCAAATAAATAAAGTGATGAATGTAAGCAATCTTACCAACTACTGTTTTATGAATGGTCATTCACAAGCAAAGGAAATTTGTTGAAAAAAAAATAAAATAAAAACAATCTGATTTAAATTAAAAACATTTTTTTTTAAAATCCAGATTTTTTTCCAACCATGAGTTTCATGTTTTTTTTTTCTCTCTCATGTTTAAAGGAACACTCCAAGTACCATAATCACCGCAGCGCATTGTAGTGGATATGGTGCCCGGAGTGGCCCCCGTTATTATTAGCAGTGAGGCCGTTTTAGAATGGCTAGTAGTATGCATAATTCCTAGTCCCCACTGGGAGAAATAAAATGTTTACATCCTGCGTTAACCGTTGGGTATGTTCACGATCCGTGCCTTCCTCGAGATGACCTTTTCTTTCCTGTGGTGCCAAATCTGACCCTGCATTGCTTTCCTTGAAAAAATAAAGTATCCAAACACAGATTTCCTTCCCCAGAAAAGGATCTGAGTCATTCCTATGTAAACCAGACTGCTCGCTGCTGATCTCCAGATGATCCTTGAAGCTCGGGTTACCACTTCCTGCGATTCTGTATCACCTTCAATCTTCAAACTGTCTCTATTAGTAAACCCCACCTAGCGGTACTCAGTCCGTACACAGAAATACATCCATTAAAGCATGTACTGGGCGTGTTACGATTTAATGCCATCTTGTAATATGGAAACATAGAATGTGACGGCAGATAAGAACCATTCGGCCCATCTAGTCTGCCCAATTTTCTAAATATTTTAATTAGTCCCTTGCCTTATCTTATAGTTAGGATAGTCTTATGCCTATCCCACGCATGCTTAAACTCCTTTACTGTGTTAACCTCTACCACTTCAGCTGGAAGGCTATTCCATGCATCCACTACCCTCTCAGTAAAGTAATACTTCCTGATATTATTTTTAGGAAAGCATTGGGAGGATATTCCGCATGTTCTCTATGGGTAACATTCAGCACCTCCATACAGAGCGCTGACACAGGACTCCCTAGTGGCCGTCTGAGGGACTGTCACTAGAGGTCCTAGTAGGCAGCAATGTAAATGCTGCCTTTTCTCTGAAAAGCCTACAGGGACAGGCTATAAGCACCAGAACCACAACATTACTCTGTAGTGGTGACTGTAGTGTCCCTTAAAAAACTGGCTCCTAACTTTTTTCGCTGGTTCTGAGATTTCAAACAAAATTTTCAAGCCCTGCATTAAGCTGTATAACATACAATAAGCTGTATACCGTACATTAAGCTGTATATACCATACATTAAGCTGTATACCGTACATTACGCTGTATACCATACAATAAGCTGTATACCGTACATTAAGCTGTATAACATACAATAAGCTGTATACCGTACATTACACTGTATACCATACAATAAGCTGTATACCGTACATTAAGCTGTATAACATACAATAAGCTGTATACCGTACATTAAGCTGTATACCGTATATTAAGCTGTATACCGTATATTAAGCTGTATACTGTACAATAAGCTGTATACCGTATATTAAGCTGTATACCGTATATTAACCTGTATACTGTACAATAAGCTGTATACCGTACATTAAGCTGTATACCATACAATAAGCTGTATACCGTACATTAAGCTGTATACCGTACATTAAGCTGTATACCGCATATTAAGCTGTATACTGTACATTAAGCTGTATATTGTACATTAAGCTGTATACCGTACATTAAGCTGTATATACCATACATTAAGCTGTATACTATACATTAAGCTGTATATTGTACATTAAGCTGTATATTGTACATTAAGCTGTATACCGTACATTAAGCTGTATATACCATACATTAAGCTGTATACTATACATTAAGCTGTATACCGTACATTAAGCTGTATACTGTACATTAAGCTGTATACCGTACATTAAGCTGTATATTGTACGTGAACGTTTTGCCCTGTGCCTTGTGTAGGAATAAATTGTTCAGAAATGTTCTGGGAAGTAGTAAATATCCCATAAAAAAAACACTTATTATTTGATGGATGTGAACAGAAATATTGTGAATTCAGCTTAACCCCTTAAGGACCAAACTTCTGGAATAAAAGGGAATCATGACACACATGTCATGTGTCCATAAGGGGTTAAAGGGACACTATAGTCACCAGAACAACTACAACTACAGCTTATTGAATTTGTTCTGGTGAGTAGAATCATTACCTTCAGGCTTTTTGCTGTAAACACTGTCTTATCAGAGAAAATGCAGTGTTTATATTACAGCCTAGTGATAACTTCACTGACCACTCCTCAGTTGGCTGTTAGAGATCCTCCCTGGGTCATGGCTGCCTAAAATGCATCCAAACATTCAGTGTCTCCACCCTCTGCATGCAGACACTGAACTTTCCTCATAGAGATACATTGATTCAATTCATCTCTATGAGGAGATGCTGATTGGCCAGGGCTGTTTGAATTGTGCTGGCTCTGCCCCTGATCTGCCTCTGTCAGTCTCAGCCAATCCTATGGGGAATCACTGTGATTGGATCAGGCTACCACTTCTGATGATGTCAGCAGAATGCTTGTTTTTCTGAGTCTAACAGCATGCAGATTTACAGTTTTAGGCTTCAATACAGAGAATACAAGATTGTTGCTATATTTATGGAGGCATGAGGGGCCCAGGTGGGCTAGATGGTGATTTTAGCACTATATGGTCAGGAATACATGTTTGTGTTCCTGACCCTATAGTGATCCTTTAAAAGGCAAATATACTGGGACAACCTGCAGAAATGTGTCTTTCTGTTACTTCCAGGGGCAGGGGTCATAAATATATGGTTTATATCCATAAAGCTGATGGAGTGTGCATTATATTTAAATAGAAATAATTCAAAAATGACCATTCTGCTTCACCTGTATGACAAGGAAGACGTTGTATTATTTATATATAAAGAGGATCCGTCAAATGTTAAGCTGCGGTCAGTTCTGTTTTCACTCACTGCTGGAAATAGTTTAGAAACTTTTAAAGGGGTGACGTTGGTATCTTTGAAGACCACTTACCTTGGCTACACATTCACTGACATCTTCTCTTGATATCTTGATGCTGGGTGAGCATGCACACGCTCATCTTCAATCTTCCCATAATGCAATTTTTACTCCGTTTTAACAGTGATATTATTGATTAGAGGTGATTTACATGGTATGCCAAACTCTGCCTTGACAGCCTTGCATGCATTAGAAAATTACACAAACTCTCACGGTGTATACACCCGAGGATCGGGCATCCTACAGAGGTATGCCTACGTTAATATGCCTGAAAAATTGCCTGTATGATAGTTGGTTGACCTTCAACCCTGCAAATTAGACTCGAGTACCGAGCCAACTCATTTATATTAGATTATGCATTATATACATTACAAATATATCCAAAACCAATACAGATCATTGTGTGAAAATCTATTCACTAACGGGATTTTTCATAGGACACGAGGTCATGCATTTAGACTGGAAGAAAGAAGATTTTGTCTAAGGCAAAGGAAAGGGTTTTTTTTTACTGTAAAAACAATAAGGACATGGAATTATCTGCCTGAAGAAGTGGTTTTATCAGAGTCCATACAGATGTTCAAACAGCTACTAGATGCATACTTACAAAAACAGAATATTCAAGGATATAATCTTTCAATGTAGGGTAATAGCTGCTTGATCCAAGGATAAATCTGACTGCCATTCTGGGGTCAAGAAGGAATTTTTTTCCTAGCTTGTTGCAAAAGTGCTTCAAACTGTTTTTTTTCCTCCTTCTTTTGGATCAACAACAAAAACCAAATGTGCGGAAGGCTGAACTTGATGGACGCAAGTCTCTTTTCAGCTATGTAACTATGGAACTATCTCACTATGTAACATTGACTATGATGACCTTGCACAAAAATATTACAAATTCTTACATTATAGCTGGCATATTAGTCTCACGTGTTTTTCATTTCTGTAAAACTGTATTTAGTCATTATATGTGAGAACAATTTTCAATAATTATGTTAATTGCAAAAACAACACTTCCACCAGAGCAGAGATTATTGATTAAATATTGTAGTATAAACTTTTAGAATTATTTATGTTTTCCTTTTCATGAGGGGAAGAATGGATATATTTGCACGAAGTGCAGTAAAATGTGGATATTTTTCAAGAAGACCTATTTGAAATCTCTCCGTGATATTTACTAGACATTATAAACATCAATAAATGTAATATAACGTAAGTCTATTTCATGTTTGAAAACATGTTTCTATCCTAAGCACCCATGTATGTTTGTCACTGCAGCCATAATATGGTTTGTGATGTTCTAAGTTGGCTAATTAATCTTTGTCTTTTTCTCCACGTCTTTCTATTTCTGCACATTTTGATTGATCCCACTCGATTGTCTGTGAAGCTGGCTGGAGGAGTCATACTTGGAGTTGCGTTATGGCTTCGACATGAGCCCAAAACGTCCAACCTTTTGATTCAGCAGATCGGAGACAAACCAGCTCCTGGGACATTTTACATTGGTGAGCCTTGTTGTGTCCATTAATCTCCAATTCCAAATCTTCATATAACTTGTCTGATTTCGCTGGTCACAAACCTCCAAATTGCAGCCAAGTTCTATTTACTCAGTTGTTTCAGTTTCCATAATATCGAGCAGGGGAATTGCATCCAGAACTGGTTGCCCCCCTAAGTTACTCTAACACTTCCCCAAATAATTCTTTACCCAATAACGATACCCCGACTTTTAACCAACGCTGAATAATTATTACTACATCGTGGCATTTTTTTCTTTCTTTTTTTAATTGAAACAGTAAGTTTAGGTAATTAGAGCTATTTTCAGCTAAACCTCAGTGCTGCAATAAAATGCATTTGAAAATAGCACAGATCTTTTTCGGGGCTCAATTTGATTGGCATTTAATTGTTAGTAAATACATTGAACCACAGAGGAATTTGAAGCGATACAATAAGCATCAAAACTACTTTTTAATGAATCAGTTTTTCTGTATAGATCATGGCCCTACAGTCTCCCTGGTCAGTTCTCTGCATTTTACGAGTTAAATCACTTTTGTTTCTGTACATGCAGCTCTAGGCTTCAGATGTTAACTTGCTTTAAAAATGTTTATCTCCTGCTCTATAAAATGGAACTTTAATCACACACAGGAGGGTCCTGCAGGGTCTAGTAACTAGTAACAGAGCAGGGAATAATACATTCTAAATTAAACAGAATTTGCAATAATGTAAAAATTAGATGACTCTTCAGAGGAAGTACTTATGAAGACTGTGCAAGTCACATGCAGGGAGGTGTGGCTAGGGCTATATAAACAAAGTGATTTAACTCCTAAATGGCAGAGAATTTAGCAATAAGACTGCAGGGGCATGATCTAAACACCAAAACTGCTTCATTAAGTTAAACTTGTATTGGTGCCTATAGTGTCCCTATAACCAGCCAAAAGCTAGAGCTGAATAAATGTAATCAGATGATTATAAGCCCTGAATTGGGCATTATAATGAATAGCTTTATACAGAAAAATAGATTATGTATGAAAAATGATTTAAACAGATATTATCTCTGTATTCAATAGAAAAGTACTGAACTGAAGACCTTTAGAATTATATGAAACAAAAGTGTAAAAATTTAAACTTGTTTAAAAATATAAGCCGTGGTATGAGAGCCATTTGTGTAAAATTGGGTGACGATGTTGGAGTTTTATTTACTTTCTTTCATTGGATGTGTCTCTCCAGACATTACATAAAATGCCTAATGTAGAAACATTTTTCCAGACGTCCTGTAGAAAGCCTGACTACACACTTTATTAGTAATTAACACATATCCAAGCTCATCATTAATTTGCATAGCTACTGACTGGCTCTATCTGTCCACCTCAGGTATCTACATTGTGATTGCCGTAGGAGCTGTAATGATGTTTGTCGGCTTCCTTGGATGTTACGGGGCCATTCAAGAATCACAGTGTCTTCTTGGAACGGTAAGTGGATGTGAGCCTCGGCATGTAATACCACAGCCTCTTTATTACCAGTCTGTTATAATAACAGAAAGACAGAGTGACGTAGGCTCAGAAATACTCTGTCTCAATATCTGTATGTGTTCCAAGGGGTTCCTATCGAGATGCACACCTGAGATGTGTTAAGAGGTGTGATACGTCTCTAGGTATCAGCTGGGATATGTGAATAAATATATTCCTGTAACAATCGCGTGGCTATTTTTGTAACCCAGGGGTGGATAGAATTTAGATTTCCCGGAATTGCAAAACTGTCACTTCTAGTATCATGGAACAAATGGTGCAACAGTTAGTGCTCTACACCCTGACCATTGTCTGCTAACTCTTTCAATGTGTGGTGTGTAAGCAGGCACTTAGTTAGATAAAGAAAAAGAAAATATTAACGTGGATTAACTCATGGCTACTGACGGTAAGTCTGATGCAGAGTCTGCAGTTTGTGGTGCTGGTTACGTTAATCACTGCAGAGTACCTTTATATGGAGAGGTTATAAATTGTCTGGGCTAACGAGGCTTGAGACATGGCTATCTGTATGCACATAAACAGTATCAAGGGAACAATGACATTTTAGCTATATCATATTTGTAACAGTGGCTGAACTAGCATCATATCTACCTATTTATAATAGAATCGCAGGGACTGGCACCATATTTATCTGTTTATAATAGAGTCATGGGGTACCTCTCAATAAAGTAATGGAGAACTCGTCTAATTAAGGGTATTAGAATTACATTTATGGATGTGTAATATGATCTCGGGTTCTAGGATCACTTGTATAATCACGGGTACTAGCATCATACGTATCTCTTTATAGTAACAAGTACTCATCCTTCCCCAATATCTCACTTGCGTTATCCCTTCTTCTCCCCAGTTCTTTGCCTGCCTGGTAATCCTGTTTGCCTGTGAAGTGGCCGCTGGAATCTGGGGCTTTGTGAACAGGGAACAGGTGAGATGTCCGCTGTGATTACTGGGAGTGAGCCACGATAACATATGATTCGTTTGCCACTCTTAAATGCAAGTTACCATAAGTATGATTAATATGATCCGATATTTAAAGAATAATGCCTAGTGTTTGAGAGAGCTGGATCATTAAACACATGATTTTCCTTTAATGATTGGGTATTATAATTTGATTGGTTTTTATACTATTTTGTTTTTAGGTACTGTACAAGGTATATGTTGTAGTTGTTTAACATTACCGCTACCTCTTACTCCTGACACACCTATACCGTGCCAATAACATCTGCTGTGGTTATAGTAAGTGGTGATCCTAGACTCACTGCTATCTGAGACAGTCACCAACTCTCAGGGTGTGAAGGGTGTTGCATTGACAGTCTGTGTTGCCTCCCCCCCCTCCATTTTCCACCTAAGTAGATAATCTGCGAGAGGGTCTTATATAGAAGCACTGCCTTCATCTTTTTATGCTGGGCACAAACCATTCAGGAAAAGCACTCTCCCGGCTGTCTGATTTTATAAAGATACCAATTTCTCTTGAAATCATCATGTTTATAAAGTGTGAAATGAGGGGTAGAACGATAAGCCGTAGAGCAACTCACCGTGCTTAAAGGACCACTCCACATCCATAAAGCCCAAAGCTTGCTGAAATGCCTTATAGGCGAGGAGTATCCTCTTATTAACCCAGTTTATTAAAGTGGAACACTCCCCTTTCTGTCAATAAGCAGCCAGTGAAGTTTGCTGCCTTCTTCCGTTAGCTAACCTGAGCTGATATAAGTTACAGGCACGCACTACTTGCCTCCTCGCACTCAGACTTCAGACCTGCTCCTTTACAGACATCAGATCAGACGCTCGAGTGCTTCTTGGCTCTCAGATTCAGAAGCTCTGATTGGCTCTTTCCTCAAGAAGAAACGGTTAGTCTCTTCCTGAAAAAGGGAAGGGCTTGCAAAGTGCAATTAATAAGAGGTGGAGGGTTTTCAAGCTATTTTAAGATATGAACCCCATGCATGGAAAATGCATGCATGTATCCATATTCATTGAGAGTATATCTACAAAAAGTGAATGTTATTTTAAATAAAAATTCAGTTTGGAGTGACTCTTTAAATGCCTTAGGGGAGTTTAATATTCCTTTGAGAACTCAAACCATCCTGATGTGGAGAAACAATACAGCCTTTATAGTTATCCATATTCCTTTGAGATACCTATAGAGACTCTCTCTCTCTCACTCTATTTATATACACACACACACGAGTAGAAAATATAGAAATATAAAAAAAAAAGAATGTTTAAACAATATTAGGGAAATGTATCTAGTTTAAAAAGAAATCTACCCAAATAAAAAAATCGGAAATTGTGTTACTATATCAGATGCGTCTCAGCAGGTGCTGTGCAATATGACATTGTTATTGGTGCGAGGGAGCAAAAATGACCAGCAGAAACAGAAGGTCAACTTTAAAAATCGAACAATACTTTATTCATAAAACATACTCACAGTTATACGAACAGTAAAAGCTTTGTATGAATACTCCAACCCCTCTGGTACAGTCTGTGATCTCATCCCTCACCCTGAGGTCAGTGTTTTGTAAAAAAAGAAAATATCCTTGTGTGTTTCATAAGATTTGGACTTGACACCCTCAGGGGAGAACAATAAGATTATAACTCTTCACTTACAACATAGTTATAAAACTGCCATAACAGTTGCAGCCAATCCTCTTTATATATCCCCTGAGGCTTCCTGCTGAAACACTTCTGATTTGGAATAGACCAAAACTTGTTCGATTGATTTAAAGGGACAATCCAGACCCCAAAGCACATTACATTGCAGGAAAGCTTTATCTGTGAATGGTGTGCCCTCTTCTTTTCATTTTACAAAAAGATTCAGATTTCAATAGACACTTTTATAAACAAATCTGGTTACACCCCTCGGCTGTCAATCAGACACCCAGTCCTGTTACTTCCTGGTTTGTTTAGCTGGTTGGAAATAAACCCGAGAAGCAGCAATTGCCCTGAGCACTTGCCTTGCAAAGGCTTCACATTGAGCTGCATTGGGAAGTCTGTGATTGGGCAGCCACAGAAAGCATGGGCGGGGTTAGAAGGGGAGAGTTTGCAATGACTTCTCATTGAGCTGCATTGGGAAGTCTGTGATTGGACAGCCACAGAAATACTGGGCGGGGTTAGAAGGGGAGGGCTTGCAATGACTTCTCATTGAGATGCATTGGGAGGTCTGTGATTGGACAGCCACAGAAATATTGGGCGGGGTTAGAAGGGGTGGGCTTGCAATGACTTCACATTGAGCTGCATTGGGAAGTCTGTGATTGGACAGCCACAGAAAGGCTGGGTGGGGTTAGAAGGGGAGGGTTGACAATGGCTTCTCATTGAGCTGCATTGGGAAGTCTGTGATTGGACAGTCAAAGATTAGTAGTATAGATAATTATGTTGATTACATCAAATCTGAAAATACTGGACCTACTTGGTTTGGCTCAGTTGTTTACTAATATTAAAGTGTGATTTGTCAGGAATTCAATATTATTATGTTAGAATAGCTGAGCAGGAAACTCTGCTTACTTGGAAAATGTTCCAATTCGTCAATTTTGGCCTTGAATTTAGGATTACCATTGGGGACAATTTACACTGACATGAGCACTCTAAGCACAGAAATAACGGACTTAGCTTAATGCAGTGGTTTTGGTATATAGGTCATAACGCTGCAGTATTACTGCTCAATTCTTCATTAAACACCTAGACCTAGCCACATGTCCCCGGGGGAGACTCACACAGCCTCCCTGCACACTGCTTGTAAAGGAATTCAAATATGTCAGCTTTCCTCATTGCACAGTGTGTTTCAAATAACCTCATAGCACTAGACATGCAGACATGGAGTCCTAACGCTGTAGTGTCCTGACACTACTGAACTGTTTAGGTCACCATCACCACCACCACCCGGCGAGCAGTAAAGAAATGCCGGATATTCTTTCTGAGAGATCATGTAGTGCTTCCATGATGCTTTATTCTAAACCATTCTAAATCTAAAGGCATCATAGGAGTTGGAGTTGTACAACATCTGGGATCTACCTTTTGGGCATCGCTGACGTAGAGGGCATAAAGTTGGTACATTTCTTTCTAGAATTCATTTTTAGCCTGTTTGATTTTTTAATGTCTGGCATCAGATAGGCTTGCAGGAGACAGGTAGATGTTGTACAGAAATAGAAATGGTGGACTTGCTTAATTAATTAATCTTTTTGCTTTACTTCCTCCTCCCCAGGTGTCTAAAGAGATAAAGCAGTTTTACGACGAGGCCTATTCTCTGACACAGACTGGGTCCAAGGAAAATAGGGATAAAGCCCTTCCAGTACTGAAGGTTTTCCACGAGACGGTAATTCTACTCACTGTATCTGTGGAGCTCTCCTGCCATTACCTCTTGTTACCTGTAGGAATTCTCTGATTTTGTGATAATTGCCCTTCACAGCTCCAGTGTTGTGCAGACAGATCAATCCAGGTGTACATGCAGAATACACCACTGTGCAAAGATCCAATCGAGCCGTTCTCGAAGGTTAGTTGTTTAAGCAGTAGTCACTGTGGAGGGCGGGCGAGGAATAGCACTGCTTCTGCTCAGTAACACAATCTCTTCCCGCAGGATTGTCACCAAAAGATCGATGAACTCTTCTCTACAAAGCTTTACCTGATTGGCATTGCGGCCGTCATCGTAGCCGTAATCATGGTAAGTACAAACTCAAATAGTCAGTACACCCACTCTTAATTATTTATTATGTTTTATTATAGATTTATTATTTATTTTGAAAATGGATACAAAAGCTACCAATCCCAAACAATTAAATAATAAATATACTAACATTGAAAGTTGTTACATTTGCAATAATTGTTTTGTGCTTTACATAGGCTGCAAACTAACTGCCAAAACAAGAAAGTGATCAGCAAATTGGGGGTTAATACTGTTATATGGGACTGGTTTTATCCCACAAATTGCTTTATGGTTAGAGCAGAGGATCTTGGGAGGAAATAAAGTATTTTTTAGAATGGGGGAGGTGGTGACACAGTGGAATTGAGTTTAAGATGCAGAATGCTGCAATACTCCTAAAATTTGATACAAAAATGCAGGTTATTATTTAGGTTAAAGCTGTTGGTGTCCAGTTGATGTGGTCATTCCATTGAGATTTACTTGTTTTGAAGCGGTTTCACTTGCAGTCAGTTTAAAGCCAGTGTCAGCTAAGCCACCATTATTGTTCATAGGAAATCAACCACGTGAACCTCATTCCAGTGCTGAGGTCTGGGTGATGAAAGTTTGGTTAGATTATAAAGCCCAACAGTTATACTAAACCAGAAGGACGAGTTGTCAGAAATCTTGCAGCAAAAAAAAGCGGAAGGTTTGTGGGAAATGTTCACTCTTTGCAATAACCACAAGATAATGTCTACCATAAATAAAATACAAACACATTATTCAAGGTAACTGATGTAAAGTACCAAAAAAACAAAAACAGGCACTCGACTCACTTAAAGGGACGCTCCACTACTCAAATTAAAATAACAAAAAACACTACTTAGTTCTGTAAATATACCTCAAATGAAAATATGCATTCATGGGCCTATATCAAAAACAGTTTACAAACGCTGCAGTTCTGTTATCTGCAGCCTTTGCTAACCCCGCCCAAACTTTCTGTGGCTGTCCAATTACAGACTCCCAATGCAGCTCAATGAGAAGTGTTTGCAAAGCAGGTGCTCTGGGCAATTGCTGCCTCTTGAGTTTATCTCCACTGCGCTAACCAAACCAGGAAGTAACAGGACCTGTTGTCTGATTGACAGCCAGGGAGGTGAAACCAGATTAGTTTTTAAAAGTGCCAATTTTTATTGAAATTCTTAATTTGTTATGAAATTATTAATGAAAATTGGCAAAACTTTTTTTTTTTTTTAAAGGAACACAGCAAACACTATAGCAATGACTGTGCTGTAGTAGTTATGGTGCCTGCAGTGTAGTCAAATCATTTAGAACACCTTGACAACTTGCGTGGGGTTCGACAAGTGCAATTCCCACCACCTCTCAGCTAGCAAGAGATCTGAAAGTTCCTGCTTAGGAGCTGACAGCTCTCCTGACTTAGCTAAGACAGAGCACTTACAGCTCTTCTATAAGCTGTAGTGGAGGCAGGGAGCAACGCCAGGTAAGAATTCAAACCATTCTAAAACGGTTTGACTACTTATAATGAGGGGGAGCCACCGCACTTCTGACACCATAACCACCCCTTGGTTATGGTACCAGGAGTGTTCCTTTAAAGGGACTCTCCAGTGCCGGGAAAACAATCCGTTTTCCTGGCACTGCAGGTCCCCTCTCCCTCCCACCTCCCGTCCCCGGTTGCTGAAGGGGTGAAAACCCCTTCAGTCACTTACCAAAGGCAGCGACGATGTCCCATGTCACTGCTTCTTCCTCCGCCGCCACGCCTCCTCTTCATCACGTCGGCCGGCGGGGGAGACTGATCACACCCGCCGGCTGGGGAGACCTAATTCGTATACGCGGCAATGGCGCGCACGCGCATTAGACCTCTCCATAGGAAAGCATTGTAAATGCTTTTCAATGCTTTCCTATGGTGATTTTAGCGACGCTAGAGGTCCTCACACAGCGTGAGGATGTCCAGCGATGCTCTAGCACAGAAAACCTGTGCTATAGACCAGGAAGTGCCCTCTAGTGGCTGTCTAGTAGACATCCACTAGAGGTGGAGTTAACCCTGCAAGGTTATAAAAACTGCAATAATTACAGATGCAGGGTTAAGGGTAGTGGGAGTTGGCACCCAGACCACTCCAATGGGCAGAAGTGGTCTGGGTGCCTGGAGTGTCCCTTTAAACCAACAAAGAAGACGTGTTATAATGTATTAATTCCTCAGCGTCAAGGGCCTTTGTTTTTAACTTAATAGAATAAAAATGTCATGATTTACGGATTGGTAAAAAAAAGGAATCATACATTTTATTTTTACATCTTAGTTATCTGAACTGGTTATTTATTATGATTTATTATCTGTTTATAAGGAAAAATATAGCAATGCGCAAAGTGCAATGAAATCATTTCAGTCACCCTAGATACGATGATTTAATTTAAAATGGAACTTCTCTGGCAGTGACCACTAAACATTACTGAAGCTTTTAATGTGTTGAATAGTTCAGGGGAGACAAGTAAAAAGCACACATACATTGTAAGCACTTTGTGTCCAGGGCGATTCCTTCCATAGTGCCATAGACACAAATGTGGCACTGCTCAGGCTAAATGTGTTCGGATAGCCAAGCATACAGAGTAACTTAAAAAATAAAAATGGTACATGTATTTGTACATCCTCAAATCGTTATGTGCACGAGTTACAACATGTTACCTGATTCAAATGCAAACAATAAATAAAATAAATACCCCAAAACAAGATGTCTGCTATTGCTAACACAGTTGGTTAGGAAAAAATGACAAGGCTGGGAGAGTGTTTGAGGAAGTCTGGTAGATGGTGATGTGAAGCCTGTTTTTGGGGGGAGATATATACGATATGCCAGAACCTTATGGCACAATCTTACTAGCATAGCATAATTCATGGGAATATCGTGATTCAATATTCATATATATTCTGTGCCTTCGAGTGTTACAACCATAAAAGGCTTCATTAATAAGTGCGTTTCATATTTACCTCTAATGTATGTCTCACTCTAGTAAAATGTAGCATTTATTGAGGTTCAATGTGAGCTAACCATTTCATACCGGGTGCAGTGCTGATGTCTCTAAGTCTGAAATCTGCACATCCTTCATTGTACTTGCCCGCCTACGTGTTGTGTTTACTTTTTTGGTCTGTTACGTTTTGAATGCCATAGAAATAATATTTTTTTTTCTCTGTACTTTCTCCCTGTTTAGATTGTTGAGATGATATTCAGCATGGTTCTTTGCTGTGGAATCCGTATCTACTCCGTGTACTGAAGACCCAAGCTGTCTTTCCTGTGTAAATAACCCGACATTGTTTCTCTCCCTCCCACCCCATTTATCTCTTTTATTAACACTGTCCGAGGCGATCCCCCACAAAGTTCTCTACTGACCCAAGAGGATCTGTTTTTTCCACTTACAAGGTCCCATAATAAAGCAAGGCCCTCAGGAGTTTGAGTACTGCAAATGTAACTCCACTTCATGTGTATAGACAACTGACAGCTCTTTGCAAAGGACATAATGCCACCATGACGCTGTTCTGTAATGGGGCAGGTATCCAACTGTTGTTAAACCTCAACTCTCACAAGTCACTGCCAGTCTCTGATGGACTCCAACTATTCCACTTTGTAGCTCATCAACAGCTAGAGGCCCAGGGTTGGACACCCAGGCAGTAGTTTAGATGTTTAACTAGATGTCGACTTATCTTCTGGGTTGAAATTTTTGACTAATTTGTAAAATGCTTAAAATTGTTGCTTGTACGCATGTGACATCAATGGCACCTAATGAGAATTTCACTACTTTTTAATGTCTGTCTGAGTTGTACGGGTAACACCTCCTCCTGTTTAATAATGTTATTCCTTGATTGGTGAAATATGTGGTATAAGTTCTTTCCTGACCAACTGGATGTGTCCTGTATGGACCATTCACATATATAATGAAATGGGCTACTCTTAAGTGCCTTTTAGCAGTTTGATCCAAATTTCAATCTACCCCGTTGTAAATGATGTTATTTTCATAATGATAAGTGGGGGTAAATATTTCTTTAATTAATTGTCCCCTTCCCTGCACGATCAGCCCCTTCCCACACCACATACTTCATCATCACATAGAACAACTACAAATATATATATATGTATAAATATAAACAGATATAAAGATTCTCATTAAAATCCTTGGTTGGGACCTTTTTTCTCCAACATCTGCCTGTTGTGTGGTTTATTTTGTGGAGCCTTTTAAAGTACGGAGCTAAGAAAGTGGGTTCTAGTTGGCTTGCTACCACTTTGTAGGTAAATCTTACACCAGCATTCTGGTGATTAGCTAATGAATGTGAGTTGGTGTCCGGGAAACCCTCACTGTATTAAAGTGTGTTGTATAACAAGTGGCACTACTTGGATTAGCATAGAAAAATATTAAATCTGGAAAAGTGCACACATGGCCAAATCACCGGAGGCCTTTTGGTGCAAACAACTCATCACTGGCCCCTTTAAGAGCGATTCACTTGTGCTGAATGAACATTTGTACATTGGAGCTTTTAGTCTCCCAGTTCATGACGTGAACATGTTAAGACACTTAGATCAATTCTCTGTTTTCTCTGTCAGGATGTTGAAAATGGGATGGACTTTGGGTGCAGGCAGTTCCTCAAGCTAATTGAAAATGGTTTGACAACAAACTGAAGGACTGAGGTCATGGCTTTCTAGCACCATATCCACCACAGTAGCTGTAGTAAGCATGTTGGACTGCTTTAAATGTCTGTGTAATTAATAACTGCAAAGTTCTGCTCCATACTATAAAGTTGTGTAAGGTAGTCCAGAGCCTGGCAATATTGAGTATCCAGGCTGCAGCCATGAGATCAGAAAGGCTTATCCCACGGGAGTTACACAACCAACGGTCTGATATCAAGAGGGTTAAAGAAAGGGATTGGAAAATCCATAAGAGTGTTAGAGATATTAAAAATGTTAATAAGTGAAGGTCAAGGGAAGGAACTCCCTCGTGCCAGAACAGTTCTGATGCATCGAAGCATGGACTCTACAAGACCTCTGAACGTGTCCTGCGGTATCTGGCACCAAGACGTCACCAGTTACGAGGTAGGATCTCCATGGATCGGATTTGTTGTTCCAGGAGATCCCACTGATGCTCAATCAGATTAAGATCTGGGGAATTTGGAGGCTAAGGCAACACCTTGAACTCTGTAAAAAGCAATGTTGATCAAAGCAGTGATTTTGCAGAAGTACAGCCAACCACCATCATCATAAAGAAAATATATAGCTTTTTCAGGTCTTCTTTTAATTATACTCATGGCATATATACTTCTTTCTGGAAATACTGCATATTACAGTTTGAATAACTAACCCATAAGTGCGCTCAGTACATTACTCAATATGTTTTTTTTCAAATTATTATTATTATTTTTTTTTATAAACTTTAAAAATGATTTAATATATTGAGAAATATGTTTCATAATGTTTGATGTTTTTTATTTTTTTTATTTATATATTTATAGTATCCAGAAAGGAATGGCTGCTCTCCGGTCCTAAAAAATGAAACTTTATTTAATTGAGTTTTAAAAATAGTGACCACTATTTCTTTCTGGATACTGTGTCATGTGGAGCTCTGGTTGATGAAGCGGTTAAAGCGTGAGTGCAGGGGATTTTTGCTTTTTTATATGTATTAAGGCAGTTTTGCCTGTATTTGTGGGAGGGGCTTAAATTAATTCACTCCCCTATATAAGGGACACCCCTTACCTGACTCCATATCGCTTGAGGTCAGCATCAGAATGATTTCCACTTCCGGGTCATCCAGACGCCATTTTACCTGATTACTCCATGAGGTTTTCTAAGCTGAGCTGTGTCAGGAATCCAGCCACAGGCTTTTCCGGCCTACCACCTTCTTTCTTCAGTCCATCGCTGTGGATGGTGTCCAAGTGACTCCCAAACCGTAAGTCAACCTACCCATTACGCCAGGCATCAGTCCCACGGCACCATGCACGGGTCAGGTCCTCACTTTACAGCTGCATTTTGTCTAAGTCTGTTCTAAAACCATTGGATGTTCATGCATATCATTCGTTTAAACCCCCTACTGGTCTTTGGGTGTACTACAGACTTCTTAGACATTATCGCATTTCATGTACAAACCAAGGAACCACTGCATCTTTGCCTACACACTGACCCCTACCGGTCATTCGGTGTACTACAGGCTTCTTAGGCGTTGTTTGCATTTTCATGTACAAACCAATAAACCACTGCATCTACACCTACACACTGACCCCTACTGGTCTTTCGGTGGACTACAGGCTTCTTAGACATTATCGCATTTCATGTACAAATCAACGAACCACTGCATTTTCACCTACACACTGACCCCTACCGGTCATTCTGTGTACTACAGGCTTCTCCGACATTATTGCATTTCAGGTACAAACCAACAAACCACTTAATTTTTCACCTACACACTGACCCCTATCAGTCATTCGGTGTACTACAGGCTTCTTAGACATTATTGCTTTTCATGTACAAAACAATAAACCACTGCATTTTCACCTACACACTGACACCTACCAGTCATTCTGTGTACTACAGGCATCTCAGACATTATTGCATTTTATGTACAAACCAACGAACCATTGCATTTGCGCCTACACACTGACCCCTACCAGTCATTCGGTGTACTACAGGCTTCTTAGACATTATTGCTTTTCGTGTACAAAACAATAAACCACTGCATTTTTACCTACACACTGACACCTACCGGTCATTCAGTGTACTACAGGCTCCTCAGACATTATTGCATTTCATGTACAAACCAACGAACCACGGCATTTTCGCCTACATGCTGACCCCTATCAGTCATTCGGTGTACTACAGGCTTCTCAGACATTATTGCATTTCATGTACAAACCAACGAACCACGGCATTTTCGCCTACATGCTGACCCCTACCGGTCAATCGGTATACTACAGTCTTCTCAGACTTTATTTCACTTCATAAGCAAACAAACTAACTACAGCATTTTCGCTTTTATACTGACTCCTATCTGTCATACGGTAGGATTAACCCCTTAGGGACACATGACATGTGTGTCATGTCATGATTCCCTTTTATTCCAGAAGTTTGGTCCTTAAGGGGTTAAAGGGTATTTTTACCATACAATCAGCATTTATGACCCCTACTGGTCAACAGCAAAACTGTCTTCACATGTCATATACAATTTACCAGCCAATATAAATTACACATAAGATTGTTTTAACCCCTTAAGGACACAAGACATGTGTGACGTGTCATGATTCCCTTTTATTCCAGAAGTTTGGTCCTTACGGGGTTAAACATAACCATAAACCATAAATGAAACTCCAGCACGGGCTCAAATTCAGGTTTAATTCACAATAATTTACATTTCACATCAAGACCAACAGTGGTTCTATCAACACTGCCACCTACAGGTCTGTCAAGTACATTGACAATTTTCATGGGGTTTTACAAACACCAAAACACTTACACCTATAGGTCAACAGACAAACAACATTTCACATACCAATCAGTATCCAACTACACTGCCACCTATAGGGCACTCGGCAGATCTCCAGTGCACTTGCATTTTGCAACACCATGTTCACTGACCCCTACCATTCAATAAGACATACAACAATTCACATAGCAAGCACTATATCAACATCTGGTATAAATACATATATTATTACACAGTAGCAGACGCGTCTGTATATACGTAACTGGTAATATAGTTCACATACATTTTTCACAGCACGCTGCTCACGCAACAGACTTTCCCCTAGCAAGGGGACATACAACATACAAGGTGGGGACAGACCACATTTTCACTTGTACATACGGCACTTAATGGGTTAAGATTGATACATATTTAACCAGTATGGCTACGATGTTTAATATTTACACATCACATCACTTTACTTTTCACATATACTGTACGTATTAAGATAAGCTTGGTCTATGTCATATTTCCTTATGCCATATGGTTTTATCCATTCAGGTTACAGTTACTACTAAAAAACCTATACGGATTGTCAGGTTCAATACCATACTACCAGGTACATACACCTGCTCACGTAGTTATCCATCTCTTACCTTCCCTGGAATAGTAATAGTGTACTGGCAATTAGGGTTCTAGGGCCCAATAGGTATTACCCCCTTTTTTCTCTGCATTATGCTTCGGTTAGTGGTCCCGCGAGGCCAACACCCCGCCTCACACTCGGAGGCATACACCCCTCGGGCCACTCGTGAGCTAGCCGCCTCGCATTGTATCATAGAGAGGGCCTCACCTGTCACTCCCCTTCCTATTTTCTGGTTACTGTCACCGAGAGGCCAACATCCTGCCACAATGTTCGGTGGCCACACAAAATCCCCTCGCGCCAAGCATAGATAGAGCCTCTCAAGCCACTTGGCAACTAGCAGGGCCTCACCAGTCACCAAAAACACCAAGCCTAATCGTTTCGCCTTACGGCTTAGCTAGCAAGCCAGTACAAGAACCCTGGGTACAAATAATTGCATCTTTATTGTTATTTAAGTATTTCTCCAAAAGATGGTGAAGAATCACCTCTTCCTAGCACCCCGGCTAGAATGATACACCTTCAAGCAGAGGAGATGTTGCTAGTCCAGCAGCAATCAGATCCTGGACGATCCCACACATTACCACCGACCTAAGGAGGTGACAAATCCCCTACCCTGCTACAGCAAGGAAAGCAGAGTTATTCAAACTCCTCCATACATCAACGGACAACACGGAGGCAGGGGAAGGCCCAGCTACATCAACTCAGGTGACACCCAGGCTATGCTAGCCTCACTCATAAACTCATGAGCCCAAAAATTTTATGACAGACTGGCAATCTCGAGTTGGTCACCACAGCCCTCACAAGGCTGGGCCTCACGTTACTGTACAACCAGCACCAACCGAAACTCGGTTACCTGGTACAATCAATTCTTATGACACACAAGATGTTAACCCTGCACGTATGATCCCAGCACATTGGGGAAGCAAGGCATATATATGTATGATGATGTATCTGTGATGGTCAGATTCAGGGATTCCAGGTAAATCGGGAACTGACCATCTCTTGGATGGGTTGGTATTTGGAATATGTAGAGATGTTTATTTGTGCAGGTACCCATACAGAAGGGGTTCTGTCCCAAACAAATGGACGAGCACTCTCAGGCTCCAGGTACCAGCACCTCTGAACTACCAGAGACGATTGATATGAGTAGTTGCATTGCATATAGACTGTTGCATATATGTTCAAATGGTTCAGGGCACATGACAAACCATGTGGCCCAATACAACTTACAAATAACGTACTCACCATCTGTACACACCAATGCATTTTCAACACTACTGACTCATCACCCTTCCAGACTTGTAGTAGATTTACTAAAGCTCTGGAGCTTCAAAGGGCTCCCATACAGGTATCATAAACACACCTTCAAGGAATATAGCATGCCCTCACTTACAGTCAGCACAACAAAACCATTGGCTGAAAACACACTCATAGCCAAGATTTGCAGAGTGGTCTTCCAATCTCCACCATTTACAGCATGGCACCAAACACACACATTGGTATTGTCACAAGGAATCTTCCCTTAAACAAAGACTAACCATAGACTTATTGGCACCACACACCTCCGCTACCCCAAGTCTCAACTCCCTTCTTACTATACAACACCATTGATCTACCTTTACAGCTATCACTCAAGCATGGGTTAAAGCTTGGTTAAGTAAGACCAATATCATCAACGCAGTAAACAGCTACCATCTACCCTACACACTGGCACTTACATGGCATAAATTGGGCAATCCTTTCCCTGCTCAACTTTCGAGCTACAGATTAACCTACTATCGATATTCGCAGATACTCTGTGCTGGTTATGATAACATATCCAGAGGCATTACAGTCATACACTATCTAGAAGACTTCTTGTTGCTCAAAGAAAGCATATTTTTCACTAGAAGCCTCATGGCAGCTTAGTCTGGTTGACCACTTGGGCGTCCCAGTACCCCATAAGAAACAGAAGGCGCAGACACTATCATCACATTACTGGGCATATGACTTGAGTCGGCATCCATACACGCAAGTTACCACAAGACAAATAGGGAACATTCTCAACTAAATCAATCACTACCTCCTGCTTAGTACTTACAACTACAAGGAACTACAATCCCTACCAGGTTCCTTAATTTTGCCATGCCAATCATACCACAAGACCACGCTTTCACATCCAGAGTACTTTCCCCTTTTTTCCACACTTCCAACATGACGATCAGAGGAGGTGCCTAGACACCTCAGCAACAGCAGACCTGCACATGGGGGGGGATTTCTTAACCACTTGGCATGGTAAAAGCATGTTCCTTCCAGGATTGTCTGACACTTCTCCAACCAGATGGTCAGACGCAGCGTAAACCACGGGTTTGGCAGCGATCTACCGGGAACAATTGCTTTGGGGCTGTTGGCCATGGCATCCAGGTTTGGAAATTTTTCCACCACTTCAGCCCCTTTGGAAGATCTACCCCATTGTAGCAGCTGCTGTGGCATGGGGTAAATCATGGTCAGGGTCATCAATCCGTTGTTACTCAGACAACTAAGTCATATCATCAACAAACGCCACTACTCATCCATAAGTTCATGATGTTTCTGGGGAACTCACTTGGTTGGCCACTTATCACATTTCACTTTCATGTACCAGACGGGGGTATACATCCCTGCCGACAACTGTCTCATTTATATTCCAGGCATGTTCATCATACGCTTCCTACAGCCGCCCATACAGTCACGTCCACTCTTTCGTTCCAGAGACAAAATCATGGATTAGACATATTCATGCAGCATAGCATGCACTATCCCACCTAGCACTTTCGTCCCATACTTGTAGAACGCATAACACAGCTTTTCACCTGGCTTAAAGAATCTCATTGGAACACGACATAGCTCAACCTGTGTCACAAAATTTCTCCTAAGTTTTGCTTATTTTTGCCACCTTAAACTTAAACTATCTCATACACCATTAATTATATATTTTACAGGCATTCAACAACACATGATAACCTATGGCCAAAACTACCATAAACTTCATGCTATCATACCAGAAAAGAATATACTCAGAGGTTTTCAGGAATCCATTCCCCCACGTTCCTCTCAGAGATTACCAATAGCCATCCAACTGTTCATCCTTATCGGACCTATTAGATCTACAACCATTCAATTATACTACCAAGTCGGCCATTACCAGCCATGCACATTGCCTTTTATGCCTTTCTCAGGCCAGAGAATCCACTACCATCACCACCACTCAGACAGATCATTGTCTTCAACGATCCCACGTACGTAAACACATATATCATTACCTATTGGCTCTACCACATTCCGAAATGAGTCAACATGCACCAACAGTAGAGATAACATACTATCCTACCCACAACAAATGGTGCCCACTTTCGGTCCTAGATTCCTACCTTCAAAATCCTTTCAGGAATTAAATACTGTAATGCATTTAAGGAAATGTCTGGTTAATTTGTATATATTTGTTGACTGTATTAAATCTTTGATTATTCATTTTTGCCCTCTTTATTTACAGGCCTACCGTATCGTCGGTATCGGCACACCACAACCGACTTGCTCCCTTTACACTATCTTAAGCTTATGCTGGATCCTTACTCCATATACGGCTATTTTGCCCCTTACACAAGTATTAAGGTAGTTTTGCCTGTATTTGTGGGAGGGGCTTAAATTAATTCACTCCCCTATATAAGGGACACCCCTTACCTGACTCATATCGCTTGAGGTCAGCATCAGAATGACCCTCCCACCCACTCCTCATTTCAACACTTTCTCTTTTCTTTCCATTTACTTTACTTTCTTACTCCTTGGTGGGCCCTCTTTATTTACAGGCCTACCGTATCGTCGGTATCGGCACACCACAACCGACTTGCTCCCTTTACACTATCTTAAGCTTATGCTGGATCCTTACTCCATATACGGCTATTTTGCCCCTTACACAAGTATTAAGGCAGTTTTGCCTGTATTTGTGGGAGGGGCTTAAATTAATTCACTCCCCTATATAAGGGACACCCCTTACCTGACTCATATCGCTTGAGGTCAGCATCAGAATGACCCTCCCACCCACTCCTCATTTCAACACTTTCTCTTTTCTTTCCATTTACTTTACTTTCTTACTCCTTGGTGGGCCCTCTTTATTTACAGGCCTACCGTATCGTCGGTATCGGCACACCACAACCGACTTGCTCCCTTTACACTATCCTAAGCTTATGCTGGATCCTTACTCCATATACGGCTATTTTGCCCCTTACACAAGTATTAAGGCAGTTTTGCCTGTATTTGTGGGAGGGGCTTAAATTAATTCACTCCCCTATATAAGGGACACCCCTTACCTGACTCATATCGCTTGAGGTCAGCATCAGAATGACCCTCCCACCTACTCCTCATTTCAACACTTTCTCTTTTCTTTCCATTTACTTTACTTTCTTACTCCTTGGTGGGCCCTCTTTATTTACAGGCCTACCGTATTGTCGGTATCGGCACCCCACAACCGACTTGCTCCCTTTACACTATCCTAAGCTTATGCTGGATCCTTACTCCATATACGGCTATTTTGCCCCTTACACAAATATATATATATATTGACACAGAAAGTTTATTAAAAATACATCATTTAATTATATTACAACATCCAAAAGTATCAAATTGAGGTCTATATTAGAGTGTGTATCTGGAGAAAATGACCATCTAAATTTGATATAAAAAATACCAATTTAAGAAAAGAAACGCACATTATTGCTGTAGTGATAACAAAGTTTATATGGAGGTCTTTTTTAAAACCATAGTAAGCTAATCCAAACGCATACAACAGTATCGACAGAGACATAAACACGGCACGTCGGTATGTGCCTAGGCACCTCTGGCCCTCCCTCTGCACACGCCTATTAAATAAAATAGGTAAAGCAGTAACATGCAACACGGTGATTATACACAGTAATGTACTAACATACATAAGTTATCATTTATTTTGTTTTTTTGACGATCTTTATTTTGTGTTAATAAAAAAAAAAAAAATACAATCAATGAGAATTCCAAACACTTCAAGGTACAAGATATGCACATAGCCCTCGGCAGATGTCAAATACAACGGAAATAGGTACATCCTGAACTTTGTGCACAAAACAGGAATGTCAGTAACTGGCTGAAATGAATAATATCTGGTTTGCCAGCTTTGAGGCGAATCAATGAGCCCATGATATGCCTTTATTGTCCAACCTTCTATTTTTCGCAGGGTCAACCCTAACTATCCCAACCACCTGACACCCCCTCTCATTCAGCAGCAACTCTAAGTCAAGAGATTGATTAGTCGTTAGTAGCATCCCACCATCGCAACATCTGCAGGGAAACTCCTTCTCCTAGCCAGACGCTACCATCAGACTCCAGGAAAGGTTGCAGAGAAAGACCAAATAAGCAAACAGGAGGGAGGACAGAGGAAACCCCGGCCTCATGCTATGTCAAATCCAAAAAGGAGGTTACAGGGCCCCGTTGATCCGTATGCATGTGCTCAGGACTGTATATAATGAGGACACCCAAGAGAGCATGTGTGGCCAAAGTCCATGATTTGTAAATTTGTCAACATAAACTGCCATCCATCCTGTCAGAGCCTTCTCAGCGTCGGAATAGAGGACAAGATTCTTCCGGCCAGAACTCCAGACCACATGCATTATATTGAGCTCCCTAATTGTATTATCCCTTGCCTCCCTACCTTCCTGATCAGGATGTATCAGCTCTGGTAGCATTCTAACTCATAACTTCTTAACTTCTTACCTTTCTCAGAGAAAGGCTTTTTCTCCAAACCTTTCCCTGTCCGACTATCCCAAGTGACCCATCATCTACTAAATCTGGGGTGTTGCAAGGAGGCACTGACAAGGTCTGGAGCCCTGACTGGGGTCTGGAGATACTTGGCACCATTTCATTGTTAGGACCGAGACTTTAGAAATACTGAGAGAGAAATAACACCTTAAAAATATGTGTCACAGTGCCACTTTAAACATCATATTTGGAGCTAATGTTATAATACAGTGTAGGGTTATGTCTCTGGGTGTAGGTTTATTTTGCAATTGACGAACAGTTGATATAACAGGTCTAGTGTTCATGAACATAGGTTTATGTAATTCTCAGAATTTTGTCAAAATTTTGACTTATAGAATACAATAGAGTTTAGATTTGGACCTAGGGTGTTGCATAGGGTTGGCTTTATGCAGTATACATAGGGTGTGAATAGGAAGAAATTTGGGAAGTGGCATCTAAGATATCATTTATAGGAACAGATATACAAAGTTTTGCTGACATATAACCCCAGTCTTTTTACACAAAATTGGACAAATTTAGTCTGATTTCTACTGAAGATTATGCGGCACAAGAGTACCTATGTGCATATATAGTGGGATTGTGCCAAACTACACAAGTATTGGAATGAATTAAATACTTAGTGGTAAACGTTCTCCAGAGACATCGAATTATCCCCATGGACATTCTTACACGTCCAATTGAGGGTATGCCAAAACATTCTCAAACACTACTAAGCACAATTGCCCTAACAGCCAAGAAGGTTCTAGCAGCAGCTGGGCTAAAAATGTACAGACCATCTTTACAAGACGTTCTAGCAAATATAGAAAATAAGTATATCATGGATGAGCTCACAGCTAATGTAAGACACACAATACGTACCTTTTTCAAAGTTTGGGAATATCTGTCTGATCAATCCTGAAAGGGTCTATGAGTAGTGATGTCCCGAACGGTTCGCCGCGAACGGTTCACCGTGGACTCATCATTGAGTAAACTTTGACCTTGTACCTCACAGTCAGCAGACACATTCCAGCCAATCAGCAGTAGACCCTCCCTCCCAGACCCTGCCACCTCCTGGACAGCATCCATTGTGGAGCTGCATTCTTAGTGAGCTGTCCAGGAGGTGGAACGGAGGGTCTGCTGCTGATTGGCTGGAATGTGTCTGCTGACTGTGAGGTACAGGGTCAAAGTTTACTCAATGATGAGTCTGTGGCGAACCGTTCGGCGAACAGTTCGGGGCATCACTATCTATGAGATCTGGGAGGCAGATATGCTTGGTGACAAAAAATAAAGAAATTCTCCTCCTTTCTCCCTCTTTCTCTCTTTCTTTTATTGTTTCTTATTTACATTTTGAATTACACAATTTAGAGTCCAAGTTCATTGATGAAGGTTTTGACATGAATAGTCCTGCGAGAGACTCACTGATGTTTAGAATATATATATATATATTGTATGTATACAAACACTTATTTTATGGTTTGAACAAATGTTTTATGAGTGCTGAGAGTCGTATCTTCTTGTTATGTTTCATCTAACATCCTCCTTGTGTGTAATACATATAAGGTATGTGTGGGATGGCCATCACATCATTACTATTGGGCTGAAGACATGATTTTTTGGGCACTTAGAAACGCCCGTGACTAAACGCCTTAATTATGTGCTTTGTTAGACACGAAAGTGATACAAACTCAATTAACAGAGCAGGGGATAAGAACTTCCTAAGAAAACACACTGTGTTATAAGATTTGATTGAAAATAAAACTATTTTTTCTAAGCCTACTTAGTCTAGCAAAGAAAGAGAGACTTGTCTCAGAAATTAGGAATAGACTTGCTAGATCACTGTGTGCAGATCTTACGTTATAATATAGGGAATAAAAATAAAGTTAGTCTATGAGTTCTGTATCAATTAAAGCTCTCTGTTTGCAAAATATACTTACTTCCAAAATTACAGGTTTACCAAATAAGCACTGACGACGTCATGGTTATCTAGCCTGTTATGAACATTGTGTATACACTGATTGCCTGCATATCTTAGAAGTGATACATTAAGTATTATGACTGAACTAAAGCACAAGAAGAAGTACTTATCAAAGGAACTGTATTGGTAAAAGGGATTCGCACTGGATAGGGAGGTTGGCAGGTAGGGGAGGAGTTTAGTACATATTCCTTTATTTTATTATATCACCGTTTAGTACATATTCCCTTTATTATATCACCGTTTAGTACATATTCCCTTTATTTTATTTTATCATCATTTAGTACATATTCCTTTATTTTATTATATCACTGTTTAGTACATATTCCCTTTATTTTATTATATCACCGTTTAGTACATATTCCCTTTATTATATCACCGTTTAGTACATATTCCCTTTATTTTATTTTATCATCATTTAGTACATATTCCTTTATTTTATTATATCACTGTTTAGTACATATTCCCTTTATTTTATTATATCACCGTTTAGTACATATTCCCTTTATTATATCACCGTTTAGTACATATTCCCTTTATTTTATTTTATCATCATTTAGTACATATTCCTTTATTTTATTATATCACTGTTTAGTACATATTCCCTTTATTTTATTATATCACCGTTTAGTACATATTCCCTTTATTATATCACCGTTTAGTACATATTCCCTTTATTTTATTTTATCATCATTTAGTACATATTCCCTTTATTTTATTATATCACAGTTTAGTACATATTCCCTTTATTTTATTATACCACAGTTTAGTACATATTCCCTTTGTTTTGTTATATTACCGTTTAGTACATATGCCTTTATTTTATTATATTACTGTTTAGTACATATTCCCTTTATTTTATTATATCACCGTTTAGTACATATTCCCTTTATTTTATTATATCACATTTTAGTACATATTCCTTTATTTTATTATATCACTGTTTAGTACATATACCCTTTTTTTATTATATCACAGTTTAGTACATATGCCTTTATTTTATTATATTACTGTTTAGTACATATTCCCTTTATTTTATTATATCACCGTTTAGTACATATTCCCTTTATTTTATTATATCACATTTTAGTACATATTCCTTTATTTTATTATATCACTGTTTAGTACATATACCCTTTTTTTATTATATCACAGTTTAGTACATATGCCTTTATTTTATTATATTACTGTTTAGTACATATTCCCTTTATTTTATTATATCACCGTTTAGTACATATTCCCTTTATTTTATTATATCACATTTTAGTACATATTCCTTTATTTTATTATATCACGGTTTAGTACATATACCCTTTTTTTATTATATCACAGTTTAGTACATATTCCTTTATTTTATTATATCACATTTTAGTACATATGCCTTTATTTTATTATATTACTGTTTAGTACATATTCCCTTTATTTTATTATATCACTGTTTAGTACATATTCCCTTTATTTTATTATATCACTGTTTAGTACATATTCCCTTTATTTTATTATATCACAGTTTAGTACATATTCCTTTATTTTATTATATCACCATTTAGTACATATACCCTTTTTTATTATATAACATGTTGGTACATATTCCTTTATTTTATTATATCACAGTTTAGTACATATTCCTTTATTTTATTATATCACCGTTTAGTACATATGCCTTTATTTTATTATATAACTGTTTAGTACATATTCCCTTTATTTTATTATATCACATTTTAGTACATATACCCTTTTTTTATTATATCACATTTTAGTACATATTCCTTTATTTTATTATATCACCATTTAGTACATATACCCTTTTTTATTATATAACATGTTAGTACATATTCCTTTATTTTATTATATCACAGTTTAGTACATATTCCTTTATTTTATTATATCACCGTTTAGTACATATGCCTTTATTTTATTATATAACTGTTTAGTACATATTCCCTTTATTTTATTATATCACTGTTTAGGACATATTCCCTTTATTTTATTATATCACATTTTAGTACATATTCCTTTATTTTATTATATCATCGTTTAGTACATATGCCTTTATTTTATTATATTACTGTTTAGTACATATTCCCTTTATTTTATCATATCACGGTTTAGTACATATGCCTTTATTTTATTATATTACTGTTTAGTACATATTCCCTTTATTTTATTATATCACATTTTAGTACATATACCCTTTTTTTATTATATCACAGTTTAGTACATATTCCTTTATTTTATTATATCACCGTTTAGTACATATGCCTTTATTTTATTATATTACTGTTTAGTACATATTCCCTTTATTTTATTATATCACCGTTTAGGACATATTCCCTTTATTTTATTATATCACATTTTAGTACATATTCCTTTATTTTATTATATCACCGTTTAGTACATATTCCTTTATTTTATTATATCACCGTTTAGTACATATTCCCTTTATTTTATTATATCACCGTTTAGTACATATTCCTTTATTTTATTATATCACCGTTTAGTACATATACCCTTTTTTTATTATATCACAGTTTAGTACATATTCCTTTATTTTATTATATCACAGTTTAGTACATATTCCTTTATTTTATTATATCACAGTTTAGTACATATTCCTTTATTTTATTAAATCACGGTTTAGTACATATTCCTATATTTTATTATATCACCGTTTAGTACTTATTCCTTTATTTTATTATATAACTGTTTAGTACATATTCCTTTTATTTTATTATATCACATTTTAGTACATATTCCTTTATTTTATTATCACCGTTTAGTACATATGCCTTTATTTTATTATATAACTGTTTAGTACATATTCCCTTTATTTTATTATATCACGGTTTAGTACATATGCCTTTATTTTATTATATTACTGTTTAGTACATATTCCCTTTATTTTATTATATCACCATTTAGTACATATACCCTTTTTTATTATATAACATGTTAGTACATATTCCTTTATTTTATTATATCACAGTTTAGTACATATTCCTTTATTTTATTATATCACCGTTTAGTACATATGCCTTTATTTTATTATATAACTGTTTAGTACATATTCCCTTTATTTTATTATATCACATTTTAGTACATATTCCTTTATTTTATTATATCACGGTTTAGTACATATACCCTTTTTTTATTATATCACAGTTTAGTACATATTCCTTTATTTTATTATATCACATTTTAGTACATATGCCTTTATTTTATTATATTACTGTTTAGTACATATTCCCTTTATTTTATTATATCACTGTTTAGTACATATTCCCTTTATTTTATTATATCACTGTTTAGTACATATTCCCTTTATTTTATTATATCACAGTTTAGTACATATTCCTTTATTTTATTATATCACCATTTAGTACATATACCCTTTTTTATTATATAACATGTTGGTACATATTCCTTTATTTTATTATATCACAGTTTAGTACATATTCCTTTATTTTATTATATCACCGTTTAGTACATATGCCTTTATTTTATTATATAACTGTTTAGTACATATTCCCTTTATTTTATTATATCACATTTTAGTACATATACCCTTTTTTTATTATATCACATTTTAGTACATATTCCTTTATTTTATTATATCACCATTTAGTACATATACCCTTTTTTATTATATAACATGTTAGTACATATTCCTTTATTTTATTATATCACAGTTTAGTACATTAGTACATATGCCTTTATTTTATTATATTACTGTTTAGTACATATTCCCTTTATTTTATTATATCACCGTTTAGGACATATTCCCTTTATTTTATTATATCACATTTTAGTACATATTCCTTTATTTTATTATATCACCGTTTACTACATATACCCTTTTTTTATTATATCACATTTTAGTACATATTCCTTTATTTTATTATATCACCGTTTAGTACATATTCCTTTATTTTATTATATCACCGTTTAGTACATATTCCCTTTATTTTATTATATCACATTTTAGTACATATTCCTTTATTTTATTATATCACTGTTTAGTACATATTCCTTTATTTTATTATGTCACTGTTCAGTACATATTCCTTTTATTTTATTATATTACTGTTTAGTACATATTCCCTTTATTTTATTATATCACATTTTAGTACATATTCATTTATTTTATTATATCACAGTTCAGTACATATTCCCTTTATTTTATTATATCACCGTTTAGTACATATTCCTTTATTTTATTATATCACCGTTTAGTACATATTCCCTTTATTTTATTATATGACATTTTAGTACATATTCCTTTATTTTATTATATCACGGTTTAGTACATATTCCCTTTATTTTATTATATCACTGTTTAGTACATATTCCTTTTATTATGTCACTGTTTAGTACATATTCCTTTATTTTATTATATCACGTTTAGTACCTATTTCTTTATTTTATTATATCACTGTTTAGTATCTTTCTTTATTTTATTATATCACTGTTTAGGACATATTCCCTTTATTTTATTATATCACATTTTAGTACATATTCCTTTATTTTATTATATCATCGTTTAGTACATATGCCTTTATTTTATTATATTACTGTTTAGTACATATTCATTTTAGTTTATTATAATATCACCGTTTAGTACTTATTTGTTTATTTTATTATTTCACTGTTTAGTATATATATTCCCTTTACTTTATTATATCACTGTTTAGTACATATGCCCTTTATTTTTTTAAGATTTTATTATATTTTATTTTAATATATTTAATATTATTATATTATAATTTATATTATTATATTTATTATATATTTTATTATAGTATTATATTTTATTATATTTTATTATATTATATTTTATATTATAATAAAATATATTATATAATATAATAATATAAAACAAAATATAATAAAATATAATTTATTATATCTTGTTATATTTTTTATATTAAAATATTATATTTTATATTTTATTATATTTTGTATTATATTTTATTATTTTATTTTATTATATTACATTATTTTATTATATTATTATTATTATTATATTTTATTATTATATTTTATTATTATATTTTATTATTATATTATATTTTATTATATTATTATATTATATTTTATTATATTATTATATTATATTATTATATTATATTTTATTATTTTGTAATATTTTATTTTTATATTATATTATATATAATGGCTGTTTGTCACAATTCTCTCATTATTTTAGTTCAGATTATTTTGGTCTCCGGAAAGATGGCCGCCATCCCTTGCTTTAGGTACAGGTGTCATCAGACAGCGTTTTTCTCTAGTGTGTATTACTCTCCGGCATCATACAGGAAGTGACGTCATCTTCCCGCGCTCGCGCTCTGTGATTCGAACTCTGACCCCGAGTGATGGAGGCGGCTGAGCAGAGGGAGACCGTCATCCGCGAGCTGAGAGCCATCCAGAGCAGCACTTCCGGCCTGTGAGACCCCCAGCCACAATAATAACAATGTAACAATAATAATAATAATAATATATACTGATACAATGTAACAATAATAATAATAATAATAATAACAATGTAACAATAACAATAATATATACTGATACAGTGTAACACCCAGGGTATAATATATACTGATACAGTGTAACACCCAGGGTATAATATATACTGATACAGTGTAACACCCAGGGTATAATATATACTGATACAGTGTAACACCCAGGGTATAATATATACTGATACAGTGTAACACCCAGGGTATAATATATACTGATACAGTGTAACACCCAGGGTATAATATATACTGATACAGTGTAACACCCAGGGTATAATATATACTGATACAGTGTAACACCCAGGGTATAATATATACTGATACAGTGTAACACCCAGGGTATAATATATACTGATACAGTGTAACACCCAGGGTATAATATATACTGATACAGTGTAACACCCAGGGTATAATATATACTGATACAGTGTAACACCCAGGGTATAATATATACTGATACAGTGTAACACCCAGGGTATAATATATACCGATACAGTGTAACACCCAGGGTATAATATATACTGATACAGTGTAACACCCAGGGTATAATATATACTGATACAGTGTAACACCCAGGGTATAATATATACTGATACAGTGTAACACCCAGGGTATAATATATACTGATACAGTGTAACACCCAGGGTATAATATATACTGATACAGTGTAACACCCAGGGTATAATATATACTGATACAGTGTAACACCCAGGGTATAATATATACTGATACAGTGTAACACCCAGGGTATAATATATACTGATACAGTGTAACACCCAGGGTATAATATATACTGATACAATGTAACACCCAGGGTGTAATATATACTGATACAGTGTAACACCCAGGGTATAATATATACGGATACACTGTAACACCCAGGGTATAATATATACTGATACAGTGTAACACCCAGGGTATAATATATACTGATACAGTGTAACACCCAGGGTATAATATATACCGATACAGTGTAACACCCAGGGTATAATATATACCGATACAGTGTAACACCCAGGGTATAATATATACTGATACAGTGTAACACCCAGGGTATAATATATACTGATACAGTGTAACACCCAGGGTATAATATATACTGATACAGTGTAACACCCAGGGTATAATATATACCGATACAGTGTAACACCCAGGGTATAATATATACTGATACAGTGTAACACCCAGGGTATAATATATACTGATACAGTGTAACACCCAGGGTATAATATATACTGATACAGTGTAACACCCAGGGTATAATATATACTGATACAGTGTAACACCCAGGGTATAATATATACTGATACAGTGTAACACCCAGGGTATAATATATACTGATACAGTGTAACACCCAGGGTATAATATATACTGATACAGTGTAACACCCAGGGTATAATATATACTGATACAGTGTAACACCCAGGGTATAATATATACTGATACAGTGTAACACCCAGGGTATAATATATACTGATACAGTGTAACACCCAGGGTATAATATATACTGATACAGTGTAACACCCAGGGTATAATATATACTGATACAGTGTAACACCCAGGGTATAATATATACTGATACAGTGTAACACCCAGGGTATAATATATACTGATACAGTGTAACACCCAGGGTATAATATATACTGATACAGTGTAACACCCAGGGTATAATATATACTGATACAGTGTAACACCCAGGGTATAATATATACTGATACAGTGTAACACCCAGGGTATAATATATACTGATACAGTGTAACACCCAGGGTATAATATATACTGATACAATGTAACACCCAGGGTATAATATATACTGATACAGTGTAACACCCAGGGTATAATATATACTGATACAGTGTAACACCCAGGGTATAATATATACTGATACAGTGTAACACCCAGGGTATAATATATACTGATACAGTGTAACACCCAGGGTATAATATATACTGTACGTACCTTACCAAGTATATATATACTATTACAGTATTAACACCAGGTATATATATACTGATACAATATAGCACGGGTATATATATACTGATACAAGTGTAACACCAGGCATAATATATACGGAACAGTGTAACCCAGGGTATATAGTACTAAGTAAACATAATATATACTGATACAGTAATAATACGTGAACACCCAATATATAATAATATATATGATACAGTAACACCCAGGGTATACGATATATATAACTGATACATAATATATACTGATACAGTGTAACACCCAGGGTATAATATATACTGATACAATGTAACACCCAGGGTATAATATATACTGATACAGTGTAACACCCAGGGTATAATATATACTGATACAGTGTAACACCCAGGGTATAATATATACTGATACAGTGTAACACCCAGGGTATAATATATACTGATACAGTGTAACACCCAGGGAATAATATATACTGATACAGTGTAACACCCAGGGTATAATATATACTGATACAGTGTAACACCCAGGGTATAATATATACTGATACAGTGTAACACCCAGGGTATAATATATACCGATACAGTGTAACACCCAGGGTATAATATATACCGATACAGTGTAACACCCAGGGTATAATATATACCGATACAGTGTAATACCCAGGGTATAATATATACCGATACAGTGTAACACCCAGGGTGTAATATATACTGATACAGTGTAACACCCAGGGTATAATATATACTGATACAATGTAACACCCAGGGTGTAATATATACTGATAGACACAATAATATAATATATATTTTCTGATACAATGTACCAACAATAATATAATATATACTGAAATAATGTAACAATAATATAATACAATACAATATATATACTGATACAATGTAACAATAATATAATACAATATAATATATATACTGATACAGTGTGTAATATAATATATATAGAGAGCAGCACTGCCAGCCTGTGAGAGAAAACAGCTAATATACTATAACTATAATATAACTGATACAATGTGTAATATTATATATATATATATAATGTAACTAATACAGTGTGTAATATGTAACTAATACAGTGTGTAATATAATATACAATGTATGGGTGGTGGATATAATGTAGCCCAGAGGAGCTGTGTATGTGTATATTCCATAAAATAAAGGGTTATAGTCACAGCTACTATATTATATAATGTATGGATGGTTACTATTGACCTCTAATGGGGCCCAGAGGAGCTGTTCACCTGTATATTACATAAAATTTTCTTAGATCACACAGTGGCTGGTTCGGGGTTTTGGGAATGTAGTCACCACAGGCTAAGCATGTCTACCTGACAGAGTAATGAGACTGTGACAATGTTTGTTGTTCTGTGTCCAGTATTGTATCTTTCACTTAGTCTTCTTTTAACTTTAATTTCAGTGTAAAATCTCTGAGAGTGCTTGTTAAATTCACAGATCCTGAGAAAGGAGAACTGAGCCAGGCCCAAAACCAGGTAACATGAAAAGAGAGAACATATTTTACTTTATCAATAATAATGTAACTAGACACTGTCTGGGTTATTCGGTATTAATGTAACTAAACACTGTTAGTAATAATGTAACTAGACACTGCCTGGAAAACCAGGGGAACAGAGGAAAAAGGAAAAGAAAGTAGGGGGGTAGGTAGTAGGAAAAAGGGGAAAAAACTAGACGGGAGGGAGGCAGAGGAAAAATAAATAAAACTAGGGGGGTAGGTAGTAGGAGAAAATGGAAAAACTAGGGGGACGGGATCAGAGGAAAACTGGGGGGGATGAAAAACTGGAGGGGAGGAAAAACTGGGGGGGAAGAAAGCTGGGGGGCGAAGGAAAAAAAGCTAGGGGGAGGGGGCGGAGGAAAAGGGAAAAACTAGGGTGGGCGAAGGAAAAAGGAAAGCTGGGCGAGGAGGGCTAAGGAAAAAGGAAAGCTAGGGGAAGGAGGGCGAAGGAAAAAGGAAAGCTAGGGGAGGGGGTTGAAGGAAAAAGGAAAGCTAGGGGAGGGGGTTGAAGGAAAAAGGAAAGCTAGGGGAGGGGGCAAAGGAAAAAGGAAAGCTAGGGGAGGGGGGCCAAGGAAAAAGGAAAGCTAGGGGCATGGGGGGGCAAACGAAAAAGGAAAGCTAGGGGGATGGGTGGCGGAGGAAATAGGAAAAACTATGGGTTGGGTGGTGGAGGAAAAAGGAAAAACTATGGGTTGGGTGGAGGAGGAAAAAGGAAAAACTATGGGTTGGGTGGCGGAGGAAAAAGGAAAAACTATGGGTTGGGTGGCGGAGGAAAAAGGAAAAACTATGGGTTGGGTGGCGGAGGGAAAAGGAAAAACTATGGGTTGGGTGGCGGAGGGAAAAGGAAAAACTAGGGGTTGGGTGGCGGAGGAAAAATGAAAAACTAGGGGTTGGATGGCGGAGGAAAAAGGAAAAACTAGGGGTTGGGAGGCGGAGGAAAAATTAAAAACTAGGGGTTGGATGGCGGAGGAAAAAGGAAAAACTAGGGGTTGGAAGGCGGAGGAAAAACTAGGGGTTGGGTGGCAGAGGAAAAAGGGGAAAAAAAGAGGGAGGCCCTTGTTTCTACAGTCGTTTTTAAACAATTTTTAAATGGTTTGATGCTAACCGGTTGTGCCAGTTATCGAACACTTCATCAGAGATAATACTAAAGAAGAAATTCCCTTTCTGCATAACCGATAGATTACCATCCATGTTTGTTTTAGGTTTGATGCTAACCAGGTTTTCGCATCCCTTGCACCTGATTAAAGATATTGCCAAAGTAGATAATGTAGACATTCCCGAGTGATAGAAATTTCATGCAGATTTGTTTGGAATTGACTGACTGAAAGTATCACCTGGCACTCACAGTCAATGAATTTGTTCATACGTAGAACGTATTTAGTGATAACTCTGAGGGGTTGGAATTCATGCACCAGCACTTAGTGTTAAACTGTTTGACACATAAGACATGGTAACAGGGACATAGTGGTGCCATAACCATTACAGGATAATCTGAGCACCATAACCACATTATCGGGATGTAGTTGTTCTGGTGCTTAAAGTGCCTTTTTAAGCAAAACAAATTAGACCCAAATTGCTGAACTGGAGCAATTCTTCAACACGGCACTTTTCAAACTATTTCTTATGGTGTGCAGTTTATTTCTATGAATAGGGTCCAAAATACTTATTATAAAAACTGCCATTCTCAAGGAGAGAAGATACTGCGATGGTCACGTCCAGCGGGAATGATGGCGTTCCAGTGGAGTGCTGGTGTCCTTCTTACTGACATTATTATTAATATTTTATTATATATATATATATATAGCGCCATCACATTCCATAGCGCTGTACATGTTGCTTTGTTGTGTATGTTCAGCTGGTTAAACTGGGTTTATTTTCTCATCAGGTGTTGGATTCTTTGACTGTTTGGAAATCTCTCTTTGCTGCAGCCGCTCCCCCTCCCACCACAACAACCTGAGCAATGTCTGATCCAAAAAGAAAGGACAACCCCACTCAGCCATTCAGTGCTTTTGCCTTTGAAGCCCGTGCAGACCCTGACACCCTTTCACTCAGTGATTCAGATCCTGAATTATCAGATGAAGCTGATGTTGCGTATAATAGTGCAGAGGAAGAAGATGATTTAGAAGATGCTGCTGAACCAGATAGAGTAGAAAGGCCACCTGTAGTGCCTTTCACTTTAAAGGGAACCGATGCTACTTTTTTTCAGCGTAGCCAAGGCATCTTTGGAGCCCTGAAGGAAGTGCAAATGCATTTGCCTCCTGGGCAGAAAATTGAGAGAGTCAAACATCAGAGTAGCTCATCGGATGATGAGGCAACCGAAACTCCCAAGCCAAAAAAGCCATTAGAGAAAAGTCAGTCAAAGGATATCACAGATTCTGATTCACCAAATGCTGGTAAATCTGGTCAGGTGTCTCAGCAGTCAGGTGCAGTAGATACAGCAAAGTCTGCTTCTACAATGCCAGACTACTTGACACACCCAGAGCGCTGGACTAAATACAGCCTGGAGCAAGTGCCAGAATCAAGTGACCATATCAACCGTAATGCTGCCCTGAGTTTCTTAGCAGAGTTAAAGCAGAAAAAGGATGCTAAGACTGTGTCCCCTGATCCATGTTCTCTTCCTTTCAATCAAGACTCTTCCAGCAGTGGAGGCGGAAGGATTCTTTTCTCAAAGCCTCTAAAGGTTGCTCGGGGCATTGGTGAGAAAAGCGAGTCACACTCACCACACCTGAGTGTTTCTGGAGGATGGGAAGAAGAAGTGCATGAGAAGAGTGAGGCAACAGCGGATACGGCAGAAAGCTCCTCCTTGGGGTTTCATGGAGTAAAAAAACGTAACCGAAAAAACATCCGCACAAAAGCCAACTTAAGTGGAGAGGAGAACTCTGAGTGAATACTTAAATTGAGATACTCTGCTCCAGAGTAACCCATTGTATGATAGTAGCTTCATTTCCTCTGACTTGTGTATAAAGTTTTGCAGTTTTATGATGCTTGTTGTTTTTTTTTTTTTTCGAGATTTACCCCTTCTGTTATTTGAACAGATCTACAGTGTTGTTGAAAGTTTTGAAATCAAATGAGAGCAGGTAGAGGAAATGTAATGCTTTCCGTCCCCATATTAAAATGACTTCTAGCTGTGTATGGATATACAGGCTTTTACACACCTGGTTTGCATTGCTGCATATAGCATTGTTTGAAGCCCACCCTTCGTTACTGAAAACTCAGCCTGCCTTGTACCCGTCTTTATCCATCTGTTTTATAGTGACTTCTATTAAATGTTATAAAATATTAGGGAAATTTATTTTTGAATCTTTACCACATGTCTAATTCAATGATAATATACTCTATCTGGACCCAGACCTTGAAATAACTAGGGAGTATGCGAATATTGCTATGAAAGCTAAAAAGTGACATTAGAAAATGATTTATGGAGAGTTCCTTTGTGATTGTGGGGGTCTTTTTTTGTTTGTTCGTTTGATCACTGGAAAGATGCCACTGTGGCTCAAACGACTACATTTAATGATGGTCATAAAAGAACTCAACCAGTGTATGTGCCTTTAACATAGGTTTGGCAGATATTACCCAATTTCAACCAGAGGCAAACGAAGTATACATGACAATTCACTCTAATGCAAGCTGTTATTGATTAATTGAACAAAGGGTGTGTGGCTAGCCATGGAGGTGCCAGCGTTGTTGTAGAACTTACCTTTCCTGTCAACTGTTTGAAATATTCACCCACATGTCTGTTTGCTTGACCGAGGGATTAGTCCCTTTTATTCCAGCACATTCACACAGCCTGGGTATGCAGTGAATTTCGGAATCTGACACACATTTTGGGCAGGTAGAATATCCAGTTGATTCCTGCAAGCTGCATACAGGTGTTAATTACTTATTCAGTGCATCCATTTAATAAAATGACATACCAGGTGGGTTTGACCTTTTATATTTAAATGTTACACTCACACACTCCCTCCCAATGTGAACAAAGCAATAGGTGCTGAATCCAAGCAAACAAGGATTGGCACGATGGAAATGAACAAAAAAAAATAAGGAATCCACTTTTATTTTATTAGAATTGTTTCAGTATATATGCTATAAATTGTTTAGGGTGGGGGTGGGGGGGAATTAAAGGATACTATAATAAATAGGGTATAACAAGTCAATTATCATAACACGTGGCCTTTTGGAAAGCCGTAGAGGATTTTCACAGATAGTGTAGAAATCCTGTGTAAGGCCTTTGAAGGGCAGAAGGAGCTCGTACGCGGAGCCGCTGTTTGAAAGATTTTGGCGTTCTGACGCCATTTAAACAAACTATCTGTGCCCCTCTCTGCCATATGCCTCCTAAGACTGGGTGAAATCATAGCTAAACATTCTATAAATTAGCGAATAATGGACTTACGGTTGGTATTATGATACCCCCCTTTCCTGTTTTTGCAATTTATGGCTTTATCTTTATATTTTGTTCTTTTTGCACATGTAACAAGGAGACTACCTTTCTCTCTACGTATCTGCTAGTTGATGGACATTTGTTTCATCCCTGAGGGGTTTTTCAGTGCATTTTGTAATGGATGTGGGTAGAGTGCGATTTTGTTTTTTTGAGGCTATCCTCTATGCAGCATTTCAGCAGTATTTGTTAAAATCATCTATTGCTTATCCTTTGAAAAAGCCCATGTGTTATGGTAAATGTCCTGTTATTCTGTTGATTGTATAACATTTGGAGCGGTTTGTGCACCTACCTTTATTATATTTATTATATTGGGTTCACCCACATTATAAACACAGGGAGTGCAGAATTATTAGGCAAGTTGTTTTTTTGAGGATTAATTTTATTATTGAACAACAACCATGTTCTCAATGAACCCAAAAAACTCATTAATATCAAAGCTGAATATTTTTGGAAGTAGTTTTTAGTTTGTTTTTAGTTATAGCTATGTTAGGGGGATATCTGTGTGTGCAGGTGACTATTACTGTGCATAATTATTAGGCAACTTAACAAAAAACAAATATATACCCATTTCAATTATTTATTATTACCAGTGAAACCAATATAACATCTCAACATTCACAAATATACATTTCTGACATTCAAAAACAAAACAAAAACAAATCAGTGACCAATATAGCCACCTTTCTTTGCAAGGACACTCAAAAGCCTGCCATCCATGGATTCTGTCAGTGTTTTGATCTGTTCACCATCAACATTGCGTGCAGCAGCAACCACAGCCTCCCAGACACTGTTCAGAGAGGTGTACTGTTTTCCCTCCTTGTAAATCTCACATTTGATGATGGACCACAGGTTCTCAATGGGGTTCAGATCAGGTGAACAAGGAGGCCATGTTATTAGATTTTCTTCTTTTATACCCTTTCTTGCCAGCCACGCTGTGGAGTACTTGGACGCGTGTGATGGAGCATTGTCCTGCATGAAAATCATGTTTTTCTTGAAGGATGCAGACTTCTTCCTGTACCACTGCTTGAAGAAGGTGTCTTCCAGGAACTGGCAGTAGGACTGGGAGTTGAGCTTGACTCCATCCTCAACCCGAAAAGGCCCCACAAGCTCATCTTTGATGATACCAGCCCAAACCAGTACTCCACCTCTACCTTGCTGGCGTCTGAGTCGGACTGGAACTCTCTGCCCTTTACCAATCCAGCCACGGGCCCATCAAGACTCACTCTCATTTCATCAGTCCATAAAACCTTAGAAAAAATCAGTCTTGAGATATTTCTTGGCCCAGTCTTGACGTTTCAGCTTGTGTGTCTTGTTCAGTGGTGGTCGTCTTTCAGCCTTTCTTACCTTGGCCATGTCTCTGAGTATTGCACACCTTATGCTTTTGGGCACTCCAGTGATGTTGCAGCTCTGAAATATGGCCAAACTGGTGGCAAGTGGCATCGTGGCAGCTGCACGCTTGACTTTTCTCAGTTCATGGGCAGTTATTTTGCGCCTTGGTTTTTCCACACGCTTCTTGCGACCCTGTTGACTATTTTGAATGAAACGCTTGATTGTTCGATGATCACGCTTCAGAAGCTTTGCAATTTTAAGAGTGCTGCATCCCTCTGCAAGATATCTCACTATTTTTGACTTTTCTGAGCCTGTCAAGTCCTTCTTTTGACCCATTTTGCCAAAGGAAAGGAAGTTGCCTAATAATTATGCACACCTGATATAGGGTGTTGATGTCATTAGACCACATCCCTTCTCATTACAGAGATGCACATCACCTAATATGCTTAATTGGTAGTAGGCTTTCGAGCCTATACAGCTTGGAGTAAGACAACATGCATAAAGAGGATGATGTGGTCAAAATACTAATTTGCCTAATAATTCTGCACTCCCTGTATATGCTATTTTTATAGTATACTTTGTTTTTCAAATAATTTATAGCATATATGAGAAAACTAAAGCAATTCTAATTTTTTTTTTTTTAAAGTCAATTATTTCACTATTTTTATTGGATTCTGTGTACAACAAGCATGTCAAATTCAAAGGCTAGCAAGTGCCATATAAACAAGGTTTAACCCCTTAAGGACCAAACTTCTGGAATAAAAGGGAATCATAACATGTCACACATGTCATGTGTCCTTAAGGGGTTAAGTGGGCCACAAAACAAAAATGAAAATTTTCAATGAAATGTAGGTTTATTTTGAAAAGTACAGTATTAAAAACAAAAAAAGACAACCCCCCTCTACTACACCCCAGTCCCCCCTCGTCTACTAAACCCCTGCCCCTGTTCACACACACACACAGACAGCCATATATATTTATATACACAGACAGCCACACACACACATTTCCCCTCAACACTTTTTTTTTTTTTTAAATTATTATTTTAATTTAAATCCACCCAGCTTCCCTACCTTTAGGAGAGCTGGGTGGATTTCTTACCTGGTGTCTAGTGGGGCTGCTGGACATTCAGGCAGCGAGGGAGCATTGATTTGTGAGCGCTCCCTGCTCAGCTCCCTGTGACATCATATTCCGGCTCCCGGCATCACTGCGGGAAGCTGAGCAGGGAGAGTTACACTCAGCTCCCTCGCCGTGGGCCGCGAGTTTGACATCCATGGTCTACAATAATCACTTAATGTTCTGCTGGGATTATCCTCGAAACAGTACTTCTGGAAGTTTTAATTTGTCTGTTAGTTTTGTTTTGCAGAAAGATAAACAATGTACAGTAAGTTTTATTTTTTTTTCTCTGAGCGAAAGTAAAATATGGCAGATTGGAGGAAGGGTGAATGGAGCAATAAAATGATTCATAGAAGAAAAAAACAAACAAATACGTTCAACTAATTAAAGAAATACAAAGCTGTATTTCTAACATGGTCTCAGCATTATTTAGGGGACAAAAAGTCCATTGACAGCCACTAGAGGCACAATGTAATCATTGCAGGACTAAGTGGGACAGGGATACTGCACCCAGACCACATCAGTGAACTAAATGGGATCTGGGTCAATATAGTGTCCCTTCAAATGGCAGGATTGTTCACTAAAGTAAGAATTGCTGGGAATTCAAAGTCAACATAACCCAACTGAAAACAAAATTGACTTCTAGAATTTTTATAAAATGGCTATTTTTGGCTCAATTTTGAATTTCTCTTTTAATTTCTTTGGGATTCATGGCAATTCTCAGTAAGTGAATAATGCTCAACCTGTCTGATTATATTTTGTTCATAAAATGAAAAGCATTTTTGCGATACTCAGAATTGCACAGATTGCTCACATCTTTTCCATAAAATTCACAAATAGCAATTCCGGTAATATCTCTCTGTGTCCATTTTTTGCAGTAACTAAAATTCTGCAGCAATAACTTTCTTTCTTAACAATTAGTGGACTGCTGACTCTATAAATAGCACTATTTACGTGCTCGTCTTAAAGCCAGTGTAGTTGTCTTTGCCAAGTGTTTTTATTGGGGAATAAAAGTTAAATGTAACATGCACATGGGATATGCAGACTTGGTGCTGATCCCATAAACATGTCTGAAATATTATTTTCCCCTTCCTTGTTGCTGCTGAATGACCTAGATCAGGATGAATGGTTTATACTGCTCTTGATTGACCAGAAGAAAGCAGTGTAATGCCCTGCTACTGCACCATACTGAAAATAAGGCTGAACTCCCCATAGGCTAAGGGTACCACAGACCCAAGTATGTCACAAAAGTAAAATAAATGTCCAGTGTGACGGGGACAGGAAAAAAGACTTGGGTAATGGTGTCTCTCTTGTATTGTTTAATTAGGGGTTCCCGTCCAATTAAGCGGTAGGAGTCCTATGCCCATTTGTAGTGCTGCCATGGATGCATCCAAGAGAGAATTTTCCCACATCACCTCTTTTTTCATTCTAATTTCATTTATCTACAATTCAAAGTTAATTGAATCTGACCAGGTAAATGACTTCATATCCAGGAAATTCACACCTTACCAACAGCCCATGTGACACGAAACACTGTCCTGGAATCATTGTGTAAGAATGGATGGGAGGAGAAAATTAGGACTGCATATACTGTTTTTCTTTGGATCCAATAACATCACAGCTTCCTTTTGGATGTGAAAATTTAAAGATGAAATGTCTGTGCTTTAGGAACATCTGTCCTGTCTGATATAGAATGACTGTATTGTACAGGTGCGCTACGACCGGTTCTGAAATTGCCAAGTCGGCAGTGTATTCATCCTTCACTGGTTCTTTCAAATACAGAAAGGAGAATGTTTTAAAGGATCTGCAGTATGTACGGCTAAGATGGGTGTGTAGATTACTGGTTTTTCAAGTTGTGTGAGACTGAACTTATCACTATGCTTGGTGCATGGCAAGTAATATACAGTAAGTGCAAACATGCAGTACGCTACAATAGCTATCAGTAAGAAAACAGACACGAGTTGGCACTTTTCTTAAGAACTAATCTAATATGTCTGGGTGTGAAAACATTTTGGGATTTTAATATAAGTTTTATGTAATTATTAACCCCTTAAGGACACATGACGTGTGACATGTCATGATTCCCTTTTATTCCAGAAGTTTGGTCCTTTAAGGGTTAAAGCATATTATTCATTAAACTCCAAACTGTGTTAAAGACACGGAGGCGAGTATTATGCTGCACTCTTTCTTTAATTCCTTCAGCAGCAAAGAAATAACAAATGCAAAATAGAAAAAACAGGTATAAACATCACAATGACAATATCCGCATAGTAACATGAACATCCAATTAGCGACATCTTTATCCTATAGTAGGCGGAACATAGGGGACCACTTCCTCTTTCTTTGCTGCTCCCTCAGTTAAGTACAACCTATCTCACTGTTTTACTAACTGTGGGATCTTTATTTCATTGTGAATAAAACTTTGATTGCTGGTACTTTAGTGCTATTTTATATATGTGTTTATTGAGCTTTACAGTAATATTATGTAGACTGGTTTTCCCTCCCCTCTTTTCCCTATTGGGGTTTTTTCTTTCCCCTCCTTATTGTCCTTCTGCGACTTGGGCAGACCTTTTGGAGGTTTCTTCTACTTCCACTGCGCTACCGTGCTGTCCACTTGGTTCCCCCCTTGTTCGCAACCTGCTTGCTCTCTGCTCCGTTTCTCGGAGCTGTCTGTTTAGCCACACATGAGCGTTCCGTAAGGAACACATTTGGCGGCCATCTTGTAATTCGACAGTTTGCCGCGTTTGCGTTCATACAAATGCGAACACATTTAGAAACTTATTCTCATTATTCCAGTTGCTTTGGCAGTCAATAATCCTCACTGCCTTACTTGATCACGCAAACACCGTGTTGGGCTCCCAAACGCGCGTCCGAGCACTGTTTAACCCAGCCGCGGAGGCCATATTTTTATTTCCGAACTCCATCATGGCGAACATTTTTTTCCGCTTTTTTTTCTTTCTTTCTTTCTCTGGACCGCCCCCTTCTTCCCTTATGGGAGTTGGTATCCAGTATTAGTTAGTGGTCGGACGGCTCTCTGTTTGCTCCAGCTCCCCTCTTTACTTTTAGTGCATTTGTGAGTAATTCTTTCTACGTTCCCGAGGGTTACTTAACCCTGGGTTTTTTAGTCAGTTCTCTGTAGGTATTTTATAATTAGTATTAATTCATATTACTAATTATTATTAATTTGACTAACTGTTAATGATTTTTTTTTTTCCCTACCCTATATCACTATACAATCTTCTAGAGATGTGCCTACACCCTCTGGGTCTCAAATTGAACCCCAAGTTCCCTTGGGACACCCCACTGTAATTTCTGGGGATGAAGCCGAATACACAGCTTCTGTTGAAATTCAGGCGATCATTTACACTACAGTGTCTAAGTCCATGTCCAAGGCCCTGGCATCTGCCATGGACATTATGTCATCTATTTCAAAGTCCTTTACGCAGGCCTTGTTACAGGCCCAATTGTCGGTCCCTCTGCCCTCTGGGCTCTCTGACGGCTGTGATACCGCCTCCCCCACGCCCCCCTGCAAGGCCTCGGCTAAAACCAAGCACTCATCCAAAACTATGATGATGGACAGTTTAAAACCTGTCATAGATGGCACGATTATGGAACCACTGCGCAAGAGAGATACTAGCCGTGCAAAAGCAGCTAGACATTGGAAATGGGCTAAAACCCAGAGTGATTCCTCTGAGTCGGATCTCAGCGAAGATGAGGAGAGTGCTCTAGACTCTTGAGTCGGACCATTCTGATGAGTTATCCGACCTTGATTTGAATTCTAAATTTGAGGAGGATAATACCACCCTTCATGGCATAAATGCCACTGATACCTCTGGAACAGAGTCATCTCATCCAGCAATATCCAAGAAGGATAGAATAATCTGTTTGACCCTGATGATTTACGCCACCCCCGCTCGGCAGAATGGTCGCCAGTCAAACATGTGGCACACTATATTGCTGCCCGGGTCCGCAAGCCTCTTGGTAAGGCGACCCGTAATAAATTGCAGGCGGAATGCCCACGTCTTACTGTACCAGACGATGTGTGCAAGATGCCTCACGTCGACCCCAAGACTGTCCAATTCTTGGGCAAAACAGGATGGCGACCCAAGAAGGGTTTGGACTTTTCCCTGCGCAGCTGCAAGGAGAAAGTTTTAGATATTTTGGGTCCAGTGACCAAGATCTTCGAGGCTGTAGAAGAATCTTTGGCTCAGGACGATGTATTAGATGGTCTCACCATTAGGGGTTGGATACAGACGTTGATCTGCTTGATTGGCAATTCAAACACTGTGCTTGCCACAGAGAGTAAATCAATCCTCTTAAAAATTGAACCAAAAACTAGTTAGTTAATCTGGCAATTACAGAGCCAGGCGCTCAGGCAAAATGCTTCCTGTTCGGTGAGTCTTTTGTGAAAGACCTGGGATCCTATGTCCTGACATTCACTGTCTTAGACAAGGCACAGACAAATATGAGTAGGGTGTTCCACCCTAAAGTTTTTCTGGGCCACGCGCAGAACAAGGGGCAGTCTGTCCGGCAGAGTTAGTAGAGGTTCACAACGTCCGAACTGAGCCTCCTACATGGGGAGACACCCCTTTCAAGAACAGAGGTCAACACCGACCTTTTTCCCTCAACGAGGCAGACCCTGGATGTGAAGAGGCACGTGAGGCGCTCCTATGGGACAACGTCCTTACAGTAAGCTACTACAATCACCTTTATTCCCTATTGGTAGTAGGGGGGAAGAATCACCCTCTTATTACTTCAGATGTGTGGGTACTCAGGGCTGTCAATGGTTATCTGATAAATTTTGCTTTCCTTCCTACCCAACATTCTCCCCACAGGGGACAATGTTTCCGAAGAGATGATACAAAGGTGCCATCCATGAAGTCCCAATGCAGAACCCGGGTTTCTAGTTCCCAAGAACAGTAATAGTGGTTTATTTTACATTAGTTGGGAGGGACAGATCAGCCCCAGTAATAGTGGTTTATTTTACATTAATTGGGAGGGGGGACAGATCACCCCAGTAATAGTGGTTTATTTTACATTAGTTGGGAGGGGTTGGGGGGGACAGATCATCCCCAGTAATAGTGGTTTATTTTACATTAGTTGGGAGGGGGGGACAGATCAGACCCAGTAATAGTGGTTTATTTTACATTAGTTGGGAGGGGGGGCAGATCAGACCCAGTAATAGTGGTTTATTTTACATTAGTTGGGAGGGGAACGACAGATCAGCCCCAGTAATAGTGGTTTATTTTACATTAGTTGCGGGGGGACAGATCAGCTTCAGTAATATTTTAAATAGGGCGATTATCTTCATTTCAACAGGGAGTTAAAACTGTCATGGCTGAATCTGTTTTTTTAACCCCCCCTTCCGACTCCACTACATCTAATTGTCCCCTTAGTCACCCCAAATGCCCCTCCATCTTACCTTTTTTTTTTTTGTGCCCGGACCTTGGTCCTGGGTGCCGCCATCTTTGTTTGGGTAGATGAAGTCTCTGTGGGACACGTAATCTGTCCACACTAGATAGTGCTCGATTCTCGCACATGCCCAGTTAAACAGTAAACGCTACGGGAATTTAATCTATTAATTTGTCAGAAAGACGAATAAATGAATAGAAATTTCAAACGAATGAACGAAGACTTTGTTTGGTTTATTACAAGGAGGGAGTTACCGGTGTGCAGCTCCCTCCTTGTAATATGTACAAATAGAAGCGGCAGGGAGCAGTGCTCCCCACCACTTCCTAAGCCCCCCATGTCCTCCCTCAATATGACCCCCATAATAGCATAAGGGAGATTAAAATCTCCCGAATGCCCCTACTCGCTATGTTGTAAAAAAATAAAAATGTCCCACCCCTTCTAAAAAAAATGGCCCCATGGTGGGACATCTATTAACTAGGAGGAGGGGAACATAGTGTCCCCCGCTGGTGGGGGTTATGAAACTACTAAACGGGGCCCCTACCTTCCGCTCATCGGGGGTGGGGGACTTATAAAGCCTTGCCCCACCCTGCAATTAGGCTCAGAGCGCTCTGATTGGTGTGTTTAAGCCAACCAATCAGAGGGCTCTGACAGGTAAATGAAGAGACTGATACGTAAATGTAGAGACTTACCGGTCACGGAACTCTGGTTGGCCTGAAATCCACCCAATCAGAGAGTTATGAGTCAAATTACACAGCATGGGAAAATTCCAAAGAACTTTCCCATGCTGTGTAAAATAACACAGAGCACTCTGATTGGTTGGCTTAAACCAACCAATCAGAGCACTCTGAGCCTAATTGCAGGGCCTGGGAAGTCTTTGTAAGCTTTCCCTGCCCTGTGGAGCTCAGTCTGGGCCGTGCCCTCGCTGGGTGAAGAATTTTTATTTTTCGTCTGATTTTTTTTTTTTTTGCATTCTGGTTTTTATATTTTATAAGTTCAAAGGTATTATGGTTTTTTTATTAGGCCTTTTTTTTAGTAAAGAATAAGACATTAAATGGTAAGTATTGTATTTATTTATTTACAGGGATTTAGAAGTATGGCCTCCCTGTAACGGATCGCGTGGCACCCCGACTGGGTACCTCCATTGAAGGATGCTCCTAGCGCTTCCTGAGGGCTCCAAGCACTCCAGCCGACACCATAACCACCGTAGACTCCTCCAGAGAACAAGACAGGAACAAGCTCTAACAAGAGCTTAGTAATGATCTAGCCAGGGAGTATGACAAGCATAGCAATCCCTTGTAGCAGATTCCCCCAATAAGAGACGGCACTCCAAATTGAGGGTGAAGTAGAACTGAACTTTTATTCAAACACTCTGCTTTTATTCACATTCTACAAACATAGTACTGCCCACAGGGTTTTGATGTACAACCAATACATACAATACACTCAGACACTCCCACACAAAATCCTCCCTTCTGCCTGTGATATAATTACTGAACACAATGGGCTAATGTAATTATCACAGGCAGGAACATTGACAGTTTTGCACAATATTCATAACTCCAAAAGTATACATCACATTCACATAAAACTTATATTGTCATACTCCAAATACAAACATAAGTCAAAATCATACAAATTGGTCCAGTGGGTCAAACGCTAGTTGGAAGTCCCTTTGTGACCGCCTGCAAGCATGGCTTGGGTGTGGTAAGTCAATTACCTCCAGCATACAGAAAATAGCTCTATTCACAACAGTAAAAACACATAAAAATACATAATTCCTATCGTGCTGAACAGAACCCCCACATTCAACCTATCCCCAGATAGCTTGGATCTGAGCGCTCACTATATCAAAAAAGGGCTCAGATCTCACGAACACAGTCAAATCGCCATGGGGTTAAACCATAGCAAGGGCTGATGTGAGACAGAGGAGGGGCAAAACAGCAGTTTCCCTGGGACAACGCCCTGCTGGAGAACAATAGACAGGAAACGTGGGAGGGGCACACGTAACGGGCTGCCATGTATTCAAAGGGGCAGAAAAAGTGTTTAAAAATGCAATAAGCCCAAATAAGTTTATTAAAGGGCGGGGGGCGGGGGGGTATTTTCAGATTTAGCACCCATCTGTTGGCCATGGGTGGGCGCCGTGGGGGAGGACAATAGGCTTTTTGTTTAGGTGGGGGGCCCATTTAGTTGCATAGCACTCACACATGGGGATTGGGGGGGGGGGGGACACCAACTAGTTAATGGATGCCGCATGATGCTCACTGTTTACCAGACATGCCCCTACTCGCGATATAGCGAGTAAGGGCAGATAAATTACTAATACCAAGTAATTTTTACTCAGTATTAGTAATGTTGGCGGAAAGACCAATCTTGGTAGATAGCTCCCTAATACTGTGCGAATTAGAGAGCTATCTACTAAGCAGCTGCAAGATGCAGTCGCAGCACGGATTGGATCGTAATTTCATTCATCAGAATGAAATTTCGAACTGAACAAAAGTCCTGAATTTCGTCCTAACTGCTCTCATTCTGTTAGGATGAAATTCGGTAGTGTAGCGGAGCTGCAATATTAAATCCCAATGTCTCCACTGGTATAGAAGGTAATCCAAATAAAGCGCCTGAAATGAAGGCAATAGCCCAAATCCCCCAGTATCCGGACGAAAAACAGTTCTGGGAGTCAACTGACAATTTTTTTCAAAGCTCCAGTATTTATGTGATTCCCCATGCAAGGGGTTTCCTTAGTCACTTTACAGGGGTATTACAGTAGAGGACTACATGGGGAACTGAATATACAGATCATTTCTCCCACCATGCACTGCTGTACGAGAGGGATCCTGTTAAGTGGAATATCCCTCCATAAATGACTGTTCGGTAAATAGCTGGGGCTGAGCGCACACTTTGTGAAAGATCCCAGCTTAAATAGCCGAACGCTGCACGAAATACACTTTATATCACATTCTCCTAAAAAGTACCAAATACCTATTTGGGAACAAAATACCAAAAGACCGGTGTTCACGAACGGCCTGGAAGTCCAGCGGTGCTCGCACCGTTGAGTAACCGATTTTAGTTCCAGGCGCTTGACGACCAAACACCGCTGTGCTAACAAAGGATCCAAGATGGCCGACCGCTGCATGGTCGGTAGCCGAACGACGGCCACCCAGGAACGCAATTAACCGCGTTAATGGGAGCCACACGACCCCCTGTATGTGGGCTCCCATTCGGTACTTTATTCATTTCACGAACAGTGTGTAAAGTCACATTGTTCGTGAAAATACCATACCATATGAATGCTATTGGCTTTCGGCCGTTAGCATACGAATGCTCTATACTACCAAATTACACGAATACATTTATGCACAGAATTACAGCGGCTTTTACAGACAACCTTCCAATGTACAGCCGTATGACCTAAAGTGGCTAGGTTTGCCACAATGCTCCCCCAGAACCAAGCCGGCATACACAGTCTGATCCCAACGGATTGGCTTGGGGATGTCCGGAAGAGTACCCACAGATCACTTTTCAAGGTCAGCTTTTCTGGATAACCCGTCGGTGTTACCGTTTTGCTTCCCTGGTCAGTAATGAATGGTAAAGTCAAAAGGCTGCAGCACCAAACTCCAGCGCAGCAGCCTGGCATTGTCTCCAGCCACACCAACGGGTTGTGATCTGTGAGTAAGGAAAAAGGTTGTCCATATAAATAAGGCTTTTTGAGGGCCCACACCACGGCCAGGCATTCTCTCTCAATGGCGGCGTAGCTTACTTCACGGAGCAATAACTTTCTGCTTAAGTAAGCTACGGGATGTTCTCCGCCATCTGCTCCAACTTGGCTCAGCACTGCTCCCAATCCAAACATTGACGAGTCTGTGTGGACAAAATATCTTTTAGTTGGATCAGCAGCAGCAAGTACAGGTGCATTGGTTAATGCAGTCTTGAGTTGTTGGAATGCCTGATCACACTCTGGGGCCCAGATGACCTGTCGAGGAAGGTTTTTGCGGGTCAAGTCAGTCAGGGGTTTGGCCAGGGCACTATAATTGGGTACGAATGTTCGTTAGTACCCTGCAGTACCCAGGAAGGCTAACACTTGGGTTTTTGTCCGGGGGGTAGGCCACTTAGCTACTGCCTCGATTTTAGCTGGTTATGGCTTTTGCTGTCCACTCCCTACCTGGTGCCCAAGGTACTGCACCGCTGCCATCCCTATGTGACACTTGCTGGCTTTTAGCGTCAACCCTGCCTCTCCAATACGGTCAATGACCGCTCCAATATGTCGCAGGTGGTCTGAACATGTCTGGCTGTATGTAGCGATATTGTCCAGGTATGCACATGTATACTCTGGAACCCATCCAGTAGCCGATCTACCATCCGTTGAAAGGTAGCCGGAACATTTTTCATCCGAATGGCATGACTCTAAACTGGTACAGGCCAAACGGGGTGACAAACGCCGACTTGGGGATGGCATCTTCGGCTAGCGGAATCTGCCAGTACCCTTTGCATAAATCTATTGTAGTGAGGTACTGGCCTCATGCCATCTTGTTTAGCAGCTCGTCTATCCGGGGCATCGGGTAGGCATCAGACACTGTTTTGTTGTTTAGCCTCCGGTAGTCTACACAGAATCGTGTTGTGCCATCCTTCTTGGGTACCTGCGATGCCCAGAGGCTATCAGAATGTTCAATAACCCCTAGCTGCAACATTTCCTCAATTTCCTTCCGCATATGTTCCCTGACTGCTTCAGGGATACGATATGGGGTCTGCCGCATAGGTAGCTGTCCTGGGGTCTCGACTCGGTGAGTAGCTAGCTGAGTGTACCCTGGTAAATTGGAGAAAGTTGCACCCTTAGCCGCGATTAACTCCTGTACCTGGGCACGCTCCTGGGGGCTTAGCCGCTCCCCCAGCTGAACACCTGTGGAGGGCTCTGCCGGATCTTCTCGCTCTTATAAATCAGGTAGCGGAAGATTCTCCTGATCCTCAGAGGCTGATGCGCATATCGCGGCCACGTCCTCAATCCTCTCATGATAGGGTTTGAGCATATTCACGTGGAGCATGGGGCCAATGACATAGGTGGTGTCACATCTCTGTTCCACCACCTGGTATGGGCCTTGCCAGATGGCCTGCAGCTTGTCATTGCGAACAGGTTTTAAAATCAAAACTTTCTGTCCCACTTGAAAGCTGCGGTCCCTGGCTTCCCTATCATACCATCGGCGCTGGCGTTGTTGGGCCAGCTGGAGGTTTACCCGTACGGTCTGGGTTAGTGCCTCCAAGCGGTCCCTGAACTCCAGCACATATGGTACAATGGGTATCCCATCTGCACTGCTTTCTCCCTCCCAATGCTCCCTAATTAAATCTAAGGGCCCTCGCACCTTTCTCCCAAACAGCAGTTCAAAGGGGGAAAACCACGTAGACTCTTGGGATACCTCTGTAGGCGAATAGCAGATGGGGTAGAAATCGCTCCCAGTCCTTATGAGCCTCTCCAAAGGTATGGAGCATCTGCTTTAAAGTCCCATTAAACCTTTCACATAACCCATTAGACTGAGGATGGTGCGCAGAATTCATGATAGGCTTAATGCCACATATTTTCCATAGTTGGTGGGTTACTTCGACCGTGAATTGCGTACCCCTATCTGATATGATCTCCTGTGGGAACCCTACCCGGGAGAAGACTTTCATTAATGCTTCGGCCACTGTCTCGGCGTGGATATTGGAAAGGGTTACTGCTTCGGGGTACCGGGTGGCGTAGTCTACTACGGTCAAGATATATGTCTATGGCCACTCTACTAAACGGTTCTTCTATGATGGGCAGTGGGCATAATTTGGCCTTGTGGCTGTCACCCCTCTTGCCTACTATCTGACAGATGTCGCATGTCTGGCAGTACAATAACCCCTTTTTCCAGGCATACCGCTCCCCCTCTAATCCTGCCTGGTCTGAGGTCACCCTATCCCTGTACACTTTTAACATAGGGTCTATCTTAACCTCTGCCTCAAATTCAGTTGGGGTATCCCAGGTAACACGTGTCGTAGGGGTGACATTGTCTCTTACCTGAGCCTCAGAGTGCGCGGATGGAGCCATGGTGCGAGCCAGTTGCCTCGTGGTTACTGTGTGCCTCTTGGAGTGGAGCTTGAGGTATAAAAGCGGAAGTCATTCTGCCCAGGTCATTCCCCAATACGACATCTGCCGGCAGCTTTTGCATCAGGCCCACCTCTACCATTCCTTCCCCCACACCCCAATTCAAATGTACTTTTGCGGTTGGTAATCTGTATACCGCTCTCCCTGCTACTCGCACGGCTACGGATCCACCGGTGTGTGCCGAGCCTGGAACCAAATGATGTGCTACCAGGGTCAGGGTGGCCCCTGAATCCCGGAGCCCTTGGACTTCTTTCCCTTCCAAGGTTACTAGCTGGCGATGGTGTTGCCTGTTGTCTGTGGCTTGTACAGACATCACATCGTGTAGTATTCCCAGGGGCTCTTCTGTAGGATTAAATAATATCTCCTGGGTTGCTGGCTCCGCTTGGTAGTGGTGTGCGGCTGCTCTTGGTGCTGCGTTCGCTCGTACTTGGCTCCATGCTTGACGGCTCCGGTTCTGGGTACACTCTCTTGCCATGTGGCCCCATTGCTTGCATGTATGGCACTGGATATTAGCTCTGCCATTATATCGGGATGGTGGAGTGTGCCCCCCTGGGGTTGGCCGGAATGGGGTTGCTGTGGGTGCAGTAGTGGTAGCTGTAGGAGGTTGAGTGGCGGGTCGAGGATACCCTTGGTTGAGGTTACCGTGATGCCTCCTGGCATCATAGTGCTGGTCTGCTAGTCATGCAGCTTCTGTTAGGGTGAGGGGTTTTCTCTCACCCATTCCTGTGCCTCTGGACCAGGCCATTGTAAAATTGCTCTAACAACAGCAATTGTCGTAACTCCTCCATGGTGGTAGCTTGGCTGGCTTGTATCCACCCCTGGGGGGCTTGGTCCAGTTTGTGTGCCCACTTTGCATGGGAGTCTTTCTCCGGTTTGCGCAACCCTCGAACCTTTTGCCGGTATGCCTCCTGGGGAATGGCATATCTCTCTAGTATAGCCTGTTTTACCCTGGCATAATCTTTGCTGTCCTCTCTGGGTACGGCCCGATAGGCTTCTGCTGCCCAACCTCACAGTTTGCCTGCCAGTAAAGAAACCCACACTGCCTGCTCCAAATCATGCAGGTCACATAGTCTCTCAAAGTCTTGTAGATACCCATCAATCTCGTCTTTATCTTCGCAAAACATTTTAAAAGCATGGTATGGGATCTTGGGCTTTACCTGGCTGGTGACTGAAGCAGCAGTGGATTCGACTCTGGAGGGTGAATCTTGCGGTCCGTGTGCCATCACATACTCTTGCACATCCGCCATCAGTACTGTCAGTATTTCCAGTGGTACTCGCTGGGGTAAGAATTCCATCCTGGTCCTAATTTCCTCTCTCTCCCTCCATCACTTCGGCAATCAGCACAGCTTTTGGCTTATTGCTGGCTATCTTACCACTGGCTTCCAATAGTTCCTTTAACATCTGCCGTTTCAATGCAGTGTAATCTGTCTCCATTCAACTCTGCGTTCGGTTCTTTGCTGCATACGAATTGCCATTCACTTTCTTGTTCGGTAGTTTCAATTACCCGAACACCGCTTTTCGGCTGTAAGGTTGGATCCCGTCGCTTGCCACCAATTGTAGCGGAGCTGCAATATTAAATCCCAATGTCTCCGCTGGTATAGAAGGTAATCCAAATAAAGCGCCGGAAATTAAGGCAATATCCAGGGCCGTCTTTAATTCTGATTGGACCCTGGGAAGCATTAACTTGGGCCCCCTGACTACATATAGATACACACAAATACAAAACCTGACACACATGCAGATACACACTGACCGCATATAGATACACACAAGAACATACAGATACACACAGACTACATAGAGAACACTGAAACACAGACAGACACAAACACAGATACACAACCTGACAAACATGCAGATACACAGATACAAACACTGATACATGCAGATACAAAGGTACACACACTGACTACATATAGATACACCGGCACACACACTGACACACATACAGACACACAGATACACAGATACACAACCTGATACACATGCAGATATACATATACAAACACGGACACATACAGATACACACTGACTATATATAGTTACACACACAAACACAAACGGACAACATACAGATACAAAGGCACATTCTGACAGATGTACTGACACAGAGACACACACAGACAGCCATACTGAAACACACATACACACAGACATACAGAACCACATGGACACTGACAGACTCACACATAGACATACTGACACACTGACAGACATACAGACATTATGGCACACATACACACAGACAGACATACTGAAACACACATACACACAGACACTGACAGACGTACACACATACAGACATTTTGACACTCACAGACAGCCATACTGAAACACACATATACACATACATACTGAACCACACAGACACTGACCGACTCACACACACACAGACATACTGACACATATACACACAGAAGGACATACTGAAACACACATACACAGACACTGACAGACATATTGACAAACACAGACATACAGAACCACACATACACTGACAGACACACACACAGACATACTGACACACTGACAGACATACTGGCACATATGGACATACTGAAACACACATACACAGACACTGACAGACATATTGACAAACACAGACATACAGAACCACACATACACTGACAGACACACACACAGACATACTGACACACTGACAGACATACTGGCACACTGACAGACAGACATACATAGATACTCACACACACACACACACACAGACACTCATGCAAAATTTGATAACCACCCTCCAGTTTCTTACCTTTTCCTGGAGGGTGGCTTCCCTGGGGTCCAGTGGTCTGGCTGGGGTGGCTGGGAGTTAAGCTCTCCCGGCCTGGCCCCCTCCGGAACAGCTCCTTCCTCCCGCGCGGCTCTTGTTTCTGTGGTTTCCTAAGTGCATGGGCCACCCGTTGGGCCCCCATAGTTTGCGGGCAGAGGGCAAAAGGAGCAGCTGACTTGGGCCCCCCAGCTGGGACAGGGCCCGGGGCAGCTGCCCCATTTGCCCTGCGTTAAAGACGGCCCTGGCAATATCCCAAATCCCCCAGTAACTGGACGAAACACAGTTCTGGGAGTCAACTGATAATTTTATTCACAGATCCAGTATTTATGTGATTCCCCATGCTATGGGTTTCCTTAGTCACTTTACAGGGGTATTACAGTAGCTTACTACATGGGGACTGAATATACAGAGCATTTCTCCCACCATGCACTGCTGCACGAGAGGGATACTCCCACTAGAATATCCTGTTAAGTGGATTATCCCTCCGAACAACCTGATTTTAACATAAAACTGTATAACTTTAACATTATTCGTGGGATTATAATAAAATGACCGTTCGGTAGATAGCTGGGGTCTGAGCGCACACTTTGTGAAAATACCGCTCAGATCCCAGCCTAAATAGCCGAACGCTGCACGAAATATACTTTATATCACATTCTCCTAAAAAGTATTGAATATCTATTGGAGAACAAAATACCGAAAGACCGGCGTTCGCGCCGTCGAGTAGCCGATTTTAGTTCCAGGTGCTCGACGACCAAACACCGCTGTGCTAACAAAGGATCCAAGATGGCCGACCACCGCATAGTCGGTAGCCGAACGACGGTCACCCAGGAAAGCACTTAAAGGACCACTCTAGGCACCCAGACCACTTCAGCTTAATGAAGTGGTCTGGGTGCCAGGTCCCTCTAGGATTAACCCTTTTTTTTTTTATAAACATAGCAGTTTCAGGAAACCTCCATCAGACAAATAGTCCCTACTTTGTCTTATGTTTTAAAGAAAACTAGATTAGATAGGAAGAAACTGAGAACAGATCCTGACAGAGGGAGAGAATAGGAATCGATTGGGGAAAGATTAGTTCGCAATGACAGTGCTGCTTTAAATATCTTGCATAGGTTTTATATGGTGTCCCTTTAACCCCTTAAGGAGCAAACTTCTGGAATAAAAGGGAATCATGACATGTCACACATGTCATGTGTCCTTAAAGGACCACTATAGTGCCAGGAAAACACTCGTTTTCCTGGCACTATAGTGCCCTGAGGGTGCCCCCACCCTCAGGGTCCCCCTCCCGCCCGGCTCTGGAAGGGGGAAAGGGGTTAAAACTTACCTTTCTCCACCACCGGGCGGGGAGCTCTCCTCCTCCTCTCCTCCCATTCGGCTGAATGCACACGCGTGGCAAGAGCTGCGCGCGCATTCAGCCGGTCGCATAGGAAAGCATTATCAATGCTTTCCTATGGACGCTTGCGTCTCCTCACTGTGATTTTCACAGAGAGAAGCACGCAAGCGCCTCTAGCGGCTGTCAATGAGACAGCCGCTAGAGGCTTTGGAGGAAGGCTTAACCCATTCATAAACATAGCAGTTTCTCTGAAACTGCTATGTTTATGAAAAAATGGGTTAACCCTAGCTGGACCAGGCACCCAGACCACTTCATTAAGCTGAAGTGGTCTGGGTGCCTAGAGTGGTCCTTTAAGGGGTTAAATATATTGCATAGGTTTTGTATGGTGTCCCTTTAAATATATTGCATAGGTTTTGTATGGTGTCCCTTTAAATATATTGCATAGGTTTGGTGCCATTTTGATTAATAAAACGATCCTAATGTGATTATTATGACACAATATTTAGATTTATTTCTATTGAAAGCACGAGGGTTGGAGATAGACCATGTCCATGCAATATGTTGGTTATGTTTATTATTAAGTAGTTTTGTTCCATTTCTCCCCCTTCTAACTTGCAGTTTGTCCCATTTTGCTCTAATGTGAAAAATCAAAGTGAAATTTAAATTTTCTTACAATATTCCTGAATTGGATAAAAAAAAAAACCTCTCTAAGCCTTTGAGTTCAGCTACCTTTTAGTAAATAACTCCGCAAATCACCAAATTACAACATTGGTCTAGTATTCGATTAACCATTTCTACCAATACCAATATAATAGAGGATTTACTTAGACTTATTTGTACATAGGATTAGGGAGTACCCAGCATTTAGTGACTCCCATCAGTCTCAGGCAGACAGAATGAGAGTGATGGGAGTTGCAGGGTGTATTTAGTGGCTAATGGGGACATTGGACAGGTACTATGGGGTGTAGTAATAAAGTTAAATCTGGTAAAGAACGTGTTAAAGGACAGCTTTTATCTGCTCAAGGTGGAGCTGTTACATAGGTATCTTTTGTAGTTTAGAATGCAATGCCAGTGGGAGGTATGTACTAAACATCTTTCCTCCCTCCACCTACAGCCCCAGGCACAGAGGGAGGGGTGACTTTATTCACGGAAATCAGGGATCTCCTGGAGACAGAACACAGGGAACAGGGGACTCAGTTACCATACCTGAGGGTAGGAAATTCACTGCAGAACTCTGGATTGATGGAAACTTGCCATACCTGCCTCACCTGGAGGTCTCCTGCTACCTGGACAGAGAGGTAGCTCACCTGGGCGGAGCCATCAGTGTGACCTGAATACCTGGAGAGACCAGGATCTTACACTTTCACACAGTAATACATAATCCAGCCAAGGACTATGTCAGAGAACACAGGTATATCATCACTCTGATACAGGGAACCCACCTGGCTGGAGAGGTAGCTCACCTGGGCGGAACCATCAGTGTGACCTGAATACCTGGAGAGACCAGGATCTTACACTTTCACACAGTAATACATAATCCAGCCAAGGACTATGTCAGAGAACACAGGTATATCATCACTCTGATACAGGGAACCCACCTGGCTGGAGAGGTAGCTCACCTGGGCGGAACCATCAGTGTGACCTGAATACCTGGAGAGACCAGGATCTTACACTTTCACACAGTAATACATAATCCAGCCAAGGACTATGTCAGAGAACACAGGTATATCATCACTCTGATACAGGGAACCCACCTGGCTGGAGAGGTAGCTCACCTGGGCGGAACCATCAGTGTGACCTGAATACCTGGAGAGACCAGGATCTTACACTTTCACACAGTAATACATAATCCAGCCAAGGACTATGTCAGAGAACACAGGTATATCATCACTCTGATACAGGGAACCCACCTGGCTGGAGAGGTACACCGGATTTAGAGGAGGTTTATGTGAGCGGGCACTCACTAACCTCAGAAAATGCAGGTAAGTGTCACTGGACAAGTACTGATTAATAATACAGTTAATGTGGCAGACGGCTTGATACATTGTGAGCTCTCTCGATTTATCACAGGGGAACATAACATGGGAGACTCTCTTCCCATTTACTAATCAATCACTAATGGGATCAATCACTAATAGGATCAATACTGGCTGCTGCAGTTGCGATAGAAATACACGTTGACACAACTGCAAGCCCCTCAGGCATACAGTGCAACACACCTATATATTCAGCAACACCTCTATAAATACACACATGGACTTATAGCAGCACACAATCATAAGATGTTAAACAATACAATAAATAACAATAACTGGGCATCTTCCATCTGTAACTATTATTATTATTATTACTTGTCAGAGAGTTACATCATACTATGATATTGGCGATTTATGCAATAAATGGTGACAACGTATAGTGATTGCTACATCATCCTAGACTATAAAGTATTCCCACACAGTACATGGTGCAAATGTATTTTAACCCCTTCACACCCAACAAATGACTCTCAGAGAAGTAATTTTGTGTTATGAAAAAAGTGCGATCTATGAATACTGACTTTAAAAATATACATAACTTTTCATGTTAAAAAACATAATTTTTTATTTAAATGCTAAAGTTTCTGGCAGGATAAACTATATGTTGAAATGTTGAATGACGTCCCGTGTTGTTGATATTCTGGATTATAATAACAATGAGAGTGTGAGTTTATTACATAGTTAATAATAATGCATTGCACTACATATAGATTACACACAATACAAGATTTATCAAAGTGTTGCCCACGTGTTTGTTTGTAATGTTTTGCTAATTTAAAAACTTTGGGTCGTTTCATATATTGCTTTGTTTGTGTATCCATCATTTTTGAATGCATGTCCTACGTATGGCGATGCAACTGAGTAATCAATGTTTCACCATTAGCAATATGGCTGTTTTCATGAATACAATGCAAATAATAATGTAACCATCCTACACCTTATCTCTAGGGTCTCAGACACATTAATAAAAGTACATAAACAATAAGAAATCGGGTTACAAGCACAATTCAAACCATCTGATAATTGGATATTTACAAACAGAAAATGTTTATGAAATGGTGGAGTTTTCCCCCCGTTAAATATTGACCTATGTATTGTAAACCGAATTGCTAAATTACACATTAAGCTGATTTAGAATCATTTCAGCATCTTGCCTATTCAGCTTGATTTTATATTCACAGCAATTTGTTGTTTAGTGGATAAACCCCAGTATTTTATGTAGCGATGATCACTGGGATATGTAAAGGAATGTCGGGAAGCAGCGCTTTCAAATGAAGTCACTTTTCTGGAGCTAAAGATCACCTCCAGATCACTGGGCCTGGACGGTACAATCCCGTCTGTGGATTAAATGCTGCCCTGTGATTGACCACCTGCTGTGGGAGCCAGCGAGTCTATCTACTACAGGGATGGGCTGTGTTGATGTAACCAGAGGTGGCTCTGAGGGGACAGGGGGTCCAACCAAGATAACCTTTTGTTGTCATTGTGTATTGGCACAGGGGGAGGTGGTAACTAGTGTTAGGAATCGCTTTGTAGCTTTGTAGTTGTTTTCCTATTGGTGAGTGTTTTGTGTAACGTTTGTTTTACTGAATCTTACAATCTTTGTAAACAATAAACAGTCAGAGTCTGAAGAGTTGTCTCTTCCTTGAGGTCTCACAAGATATGGCTATTCATTGTCCTCTATAGCAGTGTTCCCCAACCCAGTCCTAATGGACCACCAACAGTCCAGGATTTGTGTATTTCCCTGTTTTATTCCAATGGAGATACTGACAAAACCTGGACTGTTGGTGGTCCATGGGTTGGGGAGCACTGCTCTATAGAGTAATTACTAATAAGACTGGATGGATAGAATATCACATAGTAACCAGATATCAGCTCAGTATTTCCTGCGTACACTACGCATTTAGTGGAGCAGTTATGTAAAAAGAATCCCCACGGACGATGTATTAAGGCTATATCGTCACAAGGTGTCTTTAGGCCAGTAGTTGGCGTCAGCCACAGTAGCAGAAGTTTTAGATTTATAGAATAACAATACACTGATTGGGAATACTTCTACTGTGGCTGACGCCAACTACTGGCCTAAAGACACCTCTTCTTATAAGACCAGGACCATCTACACATCCACAGACGGGGATTGGACTGTCCAGACGCAGTGACTTCATTTACGACCAGAAGGAAGAGACTCTGGTTTGAAAAGTTAAAGCTGCTACATATACAACGAGAAAGCCGAAGAAATCCTTTTAATTTTTTTATTTTACATTTGATCACTGGGATACGAGACACTGTAGGCACCAAAACAACTTTAGCTTAATTAAGTGGTTTTGGTGTTATTATCACTCTGCTGTCTAAATGCACCTTATGGCACAGTGTGTTTGATTTAGAAAGCTCTGTTTATTGCCTGCTAGAGTTCGCAACTGCCTCCTGTATGTGTGATTAGAGTTCAGTTAACAGAACAGGGCATACAAACTTCTAAAGTAAACTCACTGTGCTGTAAAATGAAACCATGGCATTTTTATGTTGGCTGTGTGAGTCATAGTCAGGGGATGTGTGGCTTAAGCTGCATAAATAAATAAAAACTAATTCTTAAATGGCAGAGCAATAAGCAGTAAAACTACAGGGGTATGATCTATGCACCAAAACCACTGCAGTAACATTTCTAATTGGGAACTGGCTAATCTAAGTAATACCAGACCTGATCCTCAGGGATGGTATTTCCTATGTTTATCTGAATCTCCAAATCTCGGCTCCATGTAGTCATTTCACATTCAGAGATTGCAGACTGCAGTACTATAAAGCATATTGCATTACTTAGAAATAATAATGGCGCTATAGACTAGACTTGCACACAGCAGGAGTTTTTTGGTTCGGCTTAATAGTTGTTCCCTGGATATGGGACGCCTGTTCATGTGAAAGTCGTTAATGGAAAATGATTCAGGTGAACAAAAAATGATGTGAAACTGAGCTAATTGGTAAACTACACAATTTACACAAAATATAAATATTATGGCACATTTTTTCCCCCGCATTTGGTTCACAGATCAAATAGAGGGTAAAAATAGGAGTAATAAATTCTACAATGAGATTACCAACATATAGGGCGTGCGTATAATATACATATAGAGATTACCAACATATAGTGCGTGTGTATAATATACATATAGCGATTACCAACATATAGTGCGTGTGTATAATATACATATAGCGATTACCAACATATAGTGCGTGTGTATAATATACATATAGAGATTACCAACATATAGTGCGTGTGTATAATATACATATAGCGATTACCAACATATAGTGCGTGTGTATAATATACATATAGCGATTACCAACATATAGTGCGTGTGTATAATATACATATAGCGATTACCAACATATAGTGCGTGTGTATAATATACATATAGAGATTACCAACATATAGTGCGTGTGTATAATATACATATAGAGATTACCAACATATAGTGCGTGTGTATAATATACATATAGAGATTACCAACATATAGTGCGTGTGTATAATATACATATAGAGA
>OW240923.1:121935168-122000168 GCA_933207985.1 Pelobates cultripes | reverse complement strand
TTACCAACATATAGTGCGTGTGTATAATATACATATAGCGATTACCAACATATAGTGCGTGTGTATAATATACATATAGCGATTACCAACATATAGTGCGTGTGTATAATAAACATATAGCGATTACCAACATATAGTGCGTGTGTATAATATACATATAGAGATTACCAACATATAGTGCGTGTGTATAATATACATATAGCGATTACCAACATATAGTGCGTGTGTATAATATACATATAGCGATTACCAACATATAGTGCGTGTGTATAATATACATATAGCGATTACCAACATATAGTGCGTGTGTATAATATACATATAGAGATTACCAACATATAGTGCGTGTGTATAATATACATATAGCGATTACCAACATATAGTGCGTGTGTATAATAAACATATAGCGATTACCAACATATAGTGCGTGTGTATAATATACATATAGAGATTACCAACATATAGTGCGTGTGTATAATATACATATAGAGATTACCAACATATAGTGCGTGTGTATAATATACATATAGAGATTACCAACATATAGTGCGTGCGTATAATATACATATAGAGATTACCAACATATAGTGCGTGCGTATAATATACATATAGCGATTACCAACATATAGTGCGTGTGTATAATATACATATAGCGATTACCAACATATAGTGCGTGTGTATAATATACATATAGAGATTACGAACATATAGTGCGTGTGTATAATATACATATACAGAGAGAGAGAGATATTACTCCCCCCCCCCTGTGGCGAAACCAACCTCGCCACTGTGAACTGGAGAAGCCTGGTTGCTCGCCTGCTCCCTTTGGACTATGGCCCTGCAGGTTAAACCGTTTATTTCCCCTGCAGAAAGGCTTATTTGTGTGATCTGAGTGCCATTCATCTAATAATGTGCACTCAGATCCGAGCTATCTGGGGATATGTGAAATGTCTGTGTGTTATGTGTAAATGTGACTTTATGTATTTTAAAGTGTTTTGTGTCTTTTTGCAACCATGTGCTTAATGGAGTCTTGTGTCTGTCCTGGGAGATAATTGAATTACTTATCTCCAGGATAGAAGACTCTGAAACTGGTTTGGGCCAGAAAGCCATGCTTCATTTAGTCACAAAGGACTTTTTACTAACTTTTGAACCCCTTGTCTGATTTGTGCCATTTTTGAATATGTTGTTCCCCTGAATGGATTGATTGTGAATATGTAATTTTATGTGAATGTGATGTATGGTTTTGAGTTATGAAAGTTGGGTAGAAAGTATGTTTTAACTGTATGTATAATTGAGTTTCCTCTCAGGATAAAGGGAGGGAATATGTGGGATGTAACTGTGATGTGATTGGTTGTTTTGTAACGCCCTGTGGGCTGTACTATGTTTGTGGATTGGGAATAAAAGAGACTGTATGTGACAGTACAGAGAGTTCCTGTTTTAACCCTCAAAGTGAAGTGTTGTCTCATTATTGGGGGAAGGATTTATTGTATGCTGTTCCAGTTTGACTGCTAGGAGAGTAAACCTATTCGTATGGTTCCTATTCAACTGTCTACAGCATTCATATGCTTGGGAGAATTTATTTGTTTCTCCGGCTCGGTGATTGTGGTGTCTGCCAGAGTGCTTGGAGTCCTCAGGAAGCGCTAGGAGCATCTTTCAACTGAGGTACCCAGTCGGGGTGCCAGGTGATCCGTTACACCCCCTTTTGGATATTTCTCAATTAGTTTTTGAATATAATCATTTATTTGTTCTCCCACAACCATCAAACTTAGTTTTCAGTGACTGGTGGACTTCATAAACCTGAAGCATCCAACGTCTTCAGGGATCACTTGTTGTTATTATTATTATTATTATTATTATTATTGCCATTTATATAGCGCCAACAGATTCCGTAGCGCTTTACAATATTATGAAAGGGGATTTAACTATAAATAGGACAATTACAAATAAACTTACAGGAACAATAGGTTGAAGAGGACCCTGCTCAATCGAGCTTACATTCTATAGGAGGTGGGGTGTAAGACACATTAGGACAGGAATGTGCAATCAAAAAAGGTGGGCTGCCCTTTAGGAGAGGGCAAGAGACGGGTATGTGAGGTAGGGGTTAGTCTTGGAGGCCATAAGCTTTCCTAAAGAGATGGGTTTTAAGGCACTTCTTAAAAGATGCAAGACTAGGGGAGAGTCGGATGGCGGTAGGCAGGCTATTCCATAGGAAGGGAGCCGCCCGCGAGAAGTCCTGCAAGCGCGAGTTGGCCGTACGGGTGCGGACAAAGGACAGGAGGTGGTCACGGGCAGAGCGGAGAGACCGAGAAGGGACATACCTGTGGATCAGTGAGGAGATATAAGAGGGGCTAGAGTTGTTCAGTGCTTTATAGGTGTGAGTTAGTGCCTTGAATTGACTCCTATAGCACACAGGAAGCCAATGTAAGGACTGGCAGAGGGGTGAGGTGTGAGAGAACCGACTAGAGAGGAAAATCAGTCTGGCAGCAGCGTTCATTACAGACTGTAGGGGTGCAGTACGGCTTTTGGGAAGACCAAGCAGGAGAGGGTTACAATAATCCATGCGGGAAATTATTAGAGCATGGACAAGCTCCTTGGTAGTATCTGGTGCAAGAAAGGGGCGGATGCGGGCTATGTTTTTAAGATGGAATCTACAGGATTTGGCAACATGCTGGATGTGAGGCTCAAAGGTGAGACCAGAGTCAAGTATGACGCCAAGACAGCGCGCTTGCAAGGATGGGCTGATGTTGGTACCACAAACTTGAAGGGAGAGCGAAAGAGGAGGATCAGTATTAGGAGGAGGAAAGACAAGGAGCTCAGTTTTTGAGAGATTGAGTTTCAGAAAGCGGGAGGACATCCAGTCAGAGATGGAAGAAAGGCAAGCAGTGACACGTTGCAGGACAGCAGGGGAGAGGTCTGGGGAGGAGAGATATAGCTGGGTGTCATCAGCGTACAGGTGGTAGTGGAAACCAAATGAGGTAATAAGTTTGCCAAGAGAGGCAGTATAAAGAGAAAATAGAAGGGGAACAAGGACGGAGCCTTGGGGGACTCCAACCGAGACAGGGCGAGGGGAGGAGGTATCATTAGAAAAAGAGACACTGAATGAGCGTTGGGAGAGATAAGAGGAAAACCACGAGAGGACAGAGTCACAGAGACCAAGCGATTGCAGAGTTTGAAGAAGGAGAGCATGATCAACGGTGTCAAAGGCCGCTGAGAGGTCAAGAAGAATTAGTATGGAGTAGTGGCCTTTGGATTTAGCTGCGATTAGGTCGTTAGTAACTTTGATAAGGGCAGTCTCTGTAGAGTGGAGAGGGCGGAAGCCAGATTGAAGGGGGTCAAGGAGAGAGTTGGAATTGAGGAAATGAGACACACGGGTAAAGACGAGTCTTTCCAGAAGCTTTGAGGAAAAAGGGAGCAGGGATATGGGACGGTAGTTAGAGGGGGTGGATGGGTCAAGGGATGTTTTTTTTAGTATAGGTACTACAGTGGCATGTTTAAGGTCAGCAGGGACGATGCCAGAAGAGAGCGAGCAGTTGAAGATGTGTGTTAGAGAAGGCACGAGACAAGTGGAGAGAGATCTGATAAGGTGAGACGGGACAGGATCGAGCGGGCAAGTGGTGGGGCGAGAGGAGCAAAGAAGAGCAGCCACCTCTTGGTCAGTGGCTGGGGAGAATGTCTGAAGGGTAGGAAAGGCATGATCAATGTGTGATTGAGAAACAGAAAGGCAAGGAGGGGAGAATTCTTTCCTTAGCTGTTCAATTTTGTCAGTGAAGTAACATGCAAAGTTATTAGCAGTAAGGTTGGTTTGGGGGGTGGCCACAGCGGGGCGAAGAAGAGAATTAAAGGTGTCAAAGAGACGCCTGGGGTTGCGGGAACATGAACTAATGAGAGAGGAAAAATAGGACTGTTTGGCAAGGGCAAGGGCTGCACTGTATAAACACAGTATGAATCTATAATGGAGAAAGTCTGACTGGGTGCGAGACTTCCTCCAGGAGCGTTCAGCACACCGGGAGCATCTTTGCAGGTAGCGCGTTGATTTAGTATGCCATGGTTGGGGGCGGGTCCTCCTTGACGTGCTAGTTTGGAGTGGCACTGCAGTTTTCAAGGCAGATGTAAGAGTAGAGTTATATATGGAGATGGCCAGTGAAGGACAGGATAGGGAAGGGATGGACAGCAGTTGTGAATCAATGTCAGCTGACAACTGTTGGAGATCAAGAGAAGGATATGTCTTTTGTTAAGTTTTTGTCGGCCTGACAAAATACAGAATTCGTCCTACAGCCTGTCAGCCCAAATTCGGATAAATCTCAGTTCAGAGGAAACAAGTGAATGCAACTCCTTAATGTACACTTTACCTTTACCCCACCCATAGATTCCATCTCATTCTGTCCATATTCAAAGAGACAGGAGGGTCCGTTCCCCTGTTAAGGTTTTATTTTTATTTTCCTCTGACATTTGGTTTCCTTATACTTCATTTCCGGTGACCCGTGCGTGTAGTTTCAGAATGTAGCTAAAAAGAATTACATTTCTGACATTCTGCCACAGAGTTAGAAGCTGTAGTACTGTCTAAAAGTACCATGATGTACAGTGTATCAAAAGACGGTTATAAACAGAAGTATTTTTATTAGTATTTATATAGTGCCAAGGTATTCACAGTTACAGGAAGGGGATGCTTAGAGCTTCTCAAATGAATTTACAATCTATGAGATTATGCGATAGGCGGATATACCTGTACAGGCAACTCCTCACCTACCGACCAGGTTCCGTTCTTATGACTTGGTTGTAAAATGAATTGATAGGTAAGTGAGGATGCGGAATTTCCCCGAACCTAGACAAGCGCAGCAGAGCAGGAAATCCCGCAAATCTATGTTCGGTGAGACCAGCTCTCTAATGTGGGGAATCCCATTCACACCTGTTTTCTCTACAAAGGGTCATTATCTGGGAAAAAAAACATTTTTCGCCCAACAACCATTATGGTCATATTTTTTCCCACCATTCTGTCATTCTCCAGGTTTCACATTCACTTTCCTCCTCTCTAATCTTATTTATACATTCCAGGGATATTTTTATCCTCCTATTATTGTTTCTTATCTATTCTCCAGCTGTTCCTAATCTCCCAGGTACTTTTATCCCTCTAATCCCTATGTTTTATCTCTGTCTCCTATTCTCACCCACAACGGTTCTTGTCCCTCCTTTTATTTAATTCCCCTTCTTTCATTCTGTGCCCCCCTTTCTATATACCAATATCTCCTTCAAACTGATTAGCTGCCCCTAATGTGTGGCAATATGGTGTATGACAAGGTGAGGGTGACATGATGTGTGGCAATATGGGGTGGTGTATGACAAGGTGAGGGGTGGTGAAGGTTACAGGATGTGTAACAAGGTGAGGGTGAGTGTGATGGGGTGTGTCACAGTGTGGGGTGGTGGGTGACATGATGTGTGGCAATATGGGGTGGTGTATGACAAGGTGAGGGGTGGTGAAGGTTACAGGATGTGTAACAAGGTGAGGGTGAGTGTGATGGGGTGTGTCACAGTGTGGGGTGGTGGGTGACATGATGTGTGGCAATATGGGGTGGTGTATGACAAGGTGAGGGGTGGTGAAGGTTACAAGATGTGTAACAAGGTGAGGGTGAGTGTGATGGGGTGTGTGGCAGTATGGGGTGGTGTATGACAAGGTGAGGGGTGGTGAAGGTTACAGGATGTGTAACAAGGTGAGGGTGAGTGTGATGGGGTGTGTCGCAGTATGGGGTGGTGTGTGACAAGGTGAGGGTGACATGATGTGTGGCAATATGGGGTGGTGTATGACAAGGTGAGGGGTGGTGAAGGTTACAGGATGTGTAACAAGGTGAGGGTGAGTGTGATGGGGTGTGTCGCAGTATGGGGTGGTGTGTGACAAGGTGAGGGTGACATGATGTGTGGCAGTATTGGGTGGTGAGTGACAGGGTGTGTGGCAGTATGGTAGTTGGTGGCGTGTGACAGGGTGAGGGGTGGCGAGTGTGACAAGGTTGGGGGAGTGAGTGAGGAGGTGACAGTGTATAGGGGCTGAGGGTTTGTGGGGAAGTGAAAGTATGTGGAGGGGCTTGGTGGTCCAGTGGACTTCCTGGTAGCCAAGTAGATTCCCTGGTAGTCTAATGGACTGCTGGTGCAGCTGCCGGCCTTCCAGTCTCGCCCTCGGTGAGAATGTCCGAGCGCAGTCTTGCAAACCCGGTTCCTGCACTCTGACTCCATCACAGAGCGCTGGAAATGCAGGAGAAAGGAATTACCCCACAGACCAACAGGGAGTCATTTCAATGGGTGTGTTAGAGAGCATATATTCTACCCACTCCGAGCCACATTTTAGTGGCCTTTATTGCTAGAATTTACTGTGTTACTAGACTAAGGGAGACCACCTGATTTTAGTGGTACTCCTACATATACAATGGTACTGGGATTTTTATGTTCACAAAGAACTACTGAGATATATAGTGATGGTACTTGCACACTTGTCAGATATGTAAGTACTCGACCAAGGATAATCTGTGTACAGACTATGTAATTCTAAAACACAGTAGTAGTACATAGTAATTCTGATATTTGGAACTGGGATGGAAAGCTAAAAGTTGTACAAGATATTGCATGGAATACATGAGATACAATACAGCTACATTCTATACTGATGCTAATGGCATATTTTTCCTCTTATAGCAACCAGCGACCCCTTGGCGGGAGGATTTGCAGCTGTTGGATCCATTTGAATACATGGTGAGTTTCATTGTGTCAGCCCTGATTGAAGAGTTCTTTAAAACCATGTGTTTTAACCCAGTAGGTAAAACGCCACCACCAATGGTCCAGGTTTATGCTTCATCCACATTGCAACCAAACTGAGAATTGCCTAAATCCCAGTCTGATGGCGGGCACGAGGGCCGGGTTGGGAATTCCTGCTCTGAAAGATTTGGGGATTATTTAGAATGTTGTCGTTGAATAATCCGTAACTTCTCATTACCGTGCCTGTTGCTACCTCCATAGAGAAGCCAGCGGCAGTTTTACCAACTGCAAAATGTCACAAGTAGCGATTGGAATCTGACAGCTGCCGCTGCTGAAAGCCAGTAACGACTAACTGCTCTCAATATTCTTAGTGGGAGTTTAGGTAAAGTGTCCCTTTACTGGCTACCACTAACACAACACGAGTCTCAGGCCTGCTTGAAATTGGGTGATGACCAATTGCTATATATCCTCTAAAAACATCTCCTTCCAACCATGACACTGTATTTTACTGGCCAGCTGCTGCTTGCATTATGCTATGAGCCACAAGGGATGATATAGGAACGCACAATAATGTGGGATCTGTATGCGTTTTTACTAGAACAATACCATACCCTCCTCTCTTTCCGAAGTAGTGGAGACAGGGAGTGGTGCTCGGTTCCCCCAGGTAAGAAATCATACTACTTACAATGATTGGAGAGGAGCCAGGACACTCATGACACCATAACCACTACAAGGTACCATAGTGGTTATGGTGCTTGGAGTGTTCTCTTAAACAAATCTGGTACATAAAAATAAAGTATATTTTAATTTTATTTGATATATATAATGTTATATATGTAAGTGAGTAAGTCAGGGATTTAGTATTTTGGGATCATAAACTAATTTATGCACATTTTGTCTACTAATCACAAAGGTATGATTTCATATTACCTCAAGTTTAGTCTACAGAAACCAGAAATGTCATTTTATCTGTATACGTGTCTGTCTGTCTCTGTCTTGATCCATATGTTAATTTAATTTGTCTAAATTTCCATGAACTGTTGTTTCTGCAATCCTATGAGTTACAAAATTTAAAAATCTGTCAGTCATTGCCCCACAGTGACTGATTAACCTACAGATGACAAATCTATTTCTACTGCTGTGAGTTTTGTGCCATTATTAGCTTTGAGGCAAATAAGGTATTTTACTTCGGAAAGGAGCGCCCAACTGCCTAGAGCGCTAAGCACAAAATGGTGGTGAAATATGAGATCAGAGCGTGCAAGCGTACAAAGTACAGTAGCTTGTGTCTCCTGTAAATGTTTGTATAAAAATAGTCATAAAACACCATATTTTATCAATATATTTACAACAGGATGTTCCAAAGTACAGCAAGTAATAAATCGTTATTATTTCTGATTATTTCTGAGATAAATGGTCACAGCTATTTTTTTATGGTACTTCGCGGACATAATCTGGAGAGGGGCACTCCTTTTTTATGAGAACTGGCTAATGGTGTCCATGGTAATGGTGACATTAGGCACTGGGACATTTTTAAAAGTGAGCTTGGAATTAATTATATAAATGACAATTAACACACAACCAACATATCTGGCTCAGTTGGTAAATTCCCTGACTACAAAGCCTGTTCAACAATGCAAAGTCACTGGTTCAAATCCCAGGGTCAACTCAGCCCTTCATCCTTCCGAGGTCGATCAGTTGGGTAATAACACGTATTATTCAGCCCATTTGGTTAATTTTGAGTCCCTCTGGGAGAATGGTGCTATATAAATACTAGTTATTATTACCAGGATCTTGTTTGTGCACTCTAATTTGAAATACATTTATTGTGAAATAAAAAGAGGAGGGGGTTATATTGCTAAAAAAAGGAACAGGGGATTTCAGACCAATATAGGGGCTGTCTCTCCTACAGAGGGACACTTGGAAAGTATGGATCTGTAGAAATGACCTCCCAGTTCTACTAAAGTCCCATGATTACAAGCATATAGCAATTTGCTCAGGCAAGATTTGCATTTTAGATTTGACCATTTCAGTTGGGGAGCCATTTCACCTTTAGTTGCTGATTTTAACCCTGCGGAGACGTGGACAGTAGAAGTAGAAACAGGATTGATGCTCTAAACAAAGCAGTCCCAAAGAAGCTGGAGTAAACTGAGCCCCTTTGTATTTGCACCAATGTTGCCAGGTGTGCAAGAAGATGGGACTATCTGCAGAGAGATTAGCTCCAGGGCCGATGGAATTTAATTATCATGCAGGAAAAACGTTTACTGAATATATCGATTTAATGCAAAATCTGAAATGGATCCAAATAATGTGATGATAAAATAAAAAGCCACTAAAAGCGATGTTTACTGGACTAACCCGATATTTGTGTGAGTGGTCACCGTGATACATTGCTTCGTAGAATAAATCGATCTGCGCTTGGTATCAGCTGGCGACATCACTAGTGGGAGAATCGAAACTAATTTGTAATCTGGATCAATAAATTGCTGGAATCTCCTCTGTTAAAACACCCGTAGCATTTTAGCTTGTGGTTTTCCCTTTTTTTTTTTTGGGTGTAGTTTAGTTTTTGGTTATTAATTCTATTCAGGTCAGATTCACTTTAAAAGTGCATTAAACATATAATTCTTCTTCATACCAAAAGTAAACTGAAAGTTCATTGCGGGTGACACCCAGATTCTTTGGCCACTTTACAAATCTTGTGCGAGCGGATTCTTGCAAATCAGGTTTAACCCCTTAAGGACACGTGACATGTGTGACAAGTCATGATTCCCTTTTATTCCAGAAGTTTGGTCATTAAGGGGTTAAAGGTTTGTTACTGACGTTAATGGTCTACGCTAGAACTACAAGGGTACGTTTACATTTCCACACAATGATCATCAATAGCCCAAGCAGTAATGGTGATCCATCGGGGGATTATGGGAAATGGGTGTGTGTTGGAATGTGCGTAAAGTGTATGTAGCTGTATAAACAGCCACCTGTGTCACTAAAGCTGCAGGATTAGCAAAATGTGAACAAGTCCTGCAAAAAAAAAAAAAAAACACCTCTGAAATGACCTTAAAACGTGCGTGGCTTTTATGGGAAATTACGGCTGATTTGCTTTATGAATGTTCAGAACACAGAGATGGGAATAGTTTTACCTAATATTCACTTTGTTGCTTTGTATATTTTATGTTACAGTGTATATATTGTGTATATTTTATATTACATTATATATTGAGTATATTTTATATTACATGATATATAGTGTATATTTTATGTTACATTATATATATATATATTGAGTATATTTTATATTACATTATATATATATATATATATATATAGAGTATATTTTATGTTACAGTGTATATATTGTGTATATTTTATGTTACATTATATATAGAGTATATTTTATATTACATTATATATATATTGAGTATATTTTATATTACATTATATATATTGAGTATATATTATGTTGCATTATATATTGAGTATATTTTATGTTATATATATATATATTGAGTATATTTTATGTTACATTATATATATATTGAGTATATTTTATATTACATTATATATTGTGTATATTTTATATTTTTGTTATATATATATTGTGTATATTTTATGTTACATTATATATTGAGTATATTTTATATTACATGATATATATAGGGTATATTTTATATTACATTATATATATTGAGTATATTTTATGTTGTATTATATATAGAGTATATTTTATATTACATGATATATATATTGTGTATATTTTATATTACATTATATATTGAGTATATTTTATATTACATTATATATATTGAGTATATTTTATGTTGCATTATATATTGAGTATATTTTATGTTGCATTATATATTGAGTATATTTTATGTTACATTATATATATTGAGTATATTTTATATTACATAGTATATATTGTGTATATTTTGTTGCTTTATATATATATTGAGTATATTTTATGTTACATTATATATATTGTGTATATTTTATGTTACAGTGTATATATTGAGTATATTTTATGTTACATTATATATATTGTGTATATTTTATGTTACATAGTATACATTGAGTATATTTTATATTACATTATATATATTGTGTATATTTTATATTACATTATATATTGAGTATATTTTATGTTATATATAAATATTGTGTATATTTTATGTTACATTATATATATATTGAGTATATTTTATGTTGCATTATATATATATTGAGTATATTTTATGTTACATAGTATATATTGAGTATATTTTATGTTACATTATATATAGAGTATATTTTATATTACATAGTATATGTTGAGTATATTTTATATTACATTATATATTGTGTATATTTTATATTTTTATGTTATATATATTGTGTATATTTTATGTTACATTATATATTGAGTATATTTTATATTACATGATATATATAGTGTATATTTTATGTTACATTATATATATATATTGAGTATATTTTATGTTGCATTATATATTGAGTATATTTTATATTACATTATATATTGTGTATATTTTATATTTTTATGTTATATATATATATTGTGTATATTTTATGTTACATTATATATTGAGTATATTTTATATTACATGATATATAGTGTATATTTTATGTTACATTATATATATATATATATATATTGAGTATATTTTATGTTACAGTGTATATATTGTGTATATTTTATGTTGCATTATATATAGAGTATATTTTATATTACATTATATATTGAGTATATTTTATATTACATTATATATATTGAGTATATTTTATGTTGCATTATATATTGAGTATATTTTATGTTGCATTATATATTGAGTATATTTTATATTACATTATATATTGAGTATATTTTATGTTATATATATATATTGAGTATATTTTGTTACATTATATATATAGAGTATATTTTATATTACATTATATATTGTGTATATTTTATATTACATGATATATATAGGGTATATTTTATATTACATTATATATATTGAGTATATTTTATGTTGCATTATATATAGAGTATATTTTATGTTATATATATATATATATATATATATATATATAGTGTATATTTTATGTTACATTATATATTGAGTATATTTTATATTACATGATATATATATTGTGTATATTTTATATTACATTATATATTGAGTATATTTTATATTACATTATATATATTGAGTATATTTTATGTTGCATTATATATTGAGTATATTTTATGTTGCATTATATATTGAGTATATTTTATGTTACAGTGTATATATAGTGTATATTTTATGTTACATTATATATATTGAGTATATTTTATATTACATAGTATATATTGTGTATATTTTGTTGCTTTATATATATTGAGTATATTTTATATTACATTATATATATATTGTGTATATTTTATGTTACAGTGTATATATTGAGTATATTTTATGTTACATTATATATATATATATATATATATATATATATATATATATATAGAGAGAGAGAGAGAGAGAGAATATTTTATGTTACAGTGTATATATTGAGTATATTTTATGTTGCATTGAATATATAGTGTATATTTTGTTGCATTATATATAGAGTATATTTTATATTACATTATATATATATATATTGTGTATATTTTATGTTGCATTATATATATATATATATATATATATATAGTGTATATTTTATGTTATTATATATTGAGTATATTATTACATTATATATAGAGTATATTTTATATTACATAGTATATGTTGAGTATATTTTATATTACATTATATATTGAGTATATTTTATGTTATATATATATATATATATATAGTGTATATTTTATGTTACATTATATATTGAGTATATTTTATGTTATATATATATATATATTGTGTATATTTTATGTTACATTATATATATTGAGTATATTTTATGTTGCATTATACATATATATTTTATATTACATTATATATTGAGTATATTTTATATTACATTATATATTGTGTATATTTTATGTTACATTATATATAGATTATATTTTATATTACATTATATATATATAGTGTATATTTTATGTTACATTATATATATATTGTGTATATTTTATGTTACATTATATATTGTGTATATTTTATATTTTTGTTATATATTGTGTATATTTTATGTTACATTATATATTGTGTATATTTTATATTTTTATGTTATATATATTGAGTATATTTTATGTTATATATATATATATTGAGTATATTTTATGTTACATTATATATATATATATATTTTGAGTATATTTTATATTACATTATATATTGTGTATATTTTATATTTTTGTTATATATATATATTGTGTATATTTTATGTTACATTATATATTGAGTATATTTTATATTACATGATATATATAGGGTATATTTTATATTACATTATATATATTGAGTATATTTTATGTTGCATTATATATAGAGTATATTTTATGTTATATATATATATATATATATATATATATATAGTGTATATTTTATGTTACATTATATATTGAGTATATTTTATATTACATGATATATATATTGTGTATATTTTATATTACATTATATATTGAGTATATTTTATATTACATTATATATATTGAGTATATTTTATGTTGCATTATATATTGAGTATATTTTATGTTATAGTGTATATTTTATGTTACATTATATATATTGAGTATATTTTATATTACATAGTATATATTGTGTATATTTTGTTGCTTTATATATATTGAGTATATTTTATGTTACATTATATATATATTGTGTATATTTTGTTACATAGTATACATTGAGTATATTTTATATTACATTATATATATTGTGTATATTTTATGTTACAGTGTATATATTGAGTATATTTTATGTTACAATATATATATATATATATATATATATATATATATATATAGAGAGAGAGAGAGAGTATATTTTATGTTGCATTGAATATATAGTGTATATTTTGTTGCATTATATATAGAGTATATTTTATATTACATTATATATTGAGTATATTTTATATTACTTTATATATATTGAGTATATTTTATGTTGCATTATATATTGAGTATATTTTATGTTGCATTATATATTGAGTATATTTTATGTTACAGTGTATATATAGTGTATATTTTATGTTACATTATATATATTGAGTATATTTTATATTACATAGTATATATTGTGTATATTTTGTTGCTTTATATATATTGAGTATATTTTATGTTACATTATATATATTGTGTATATTTTATGTTACAGTGTATATATTGAGTATATTTTATGTTACATTATATATATATATATATATATATATATATATATATATATATAGAGAGAGAGAGAGAGAGAGAATATTTTATGTTACAGTGTATATATTGAGTATATTTTATGTTGCATTGAATATATAGTGTATATTTTGTTGCATTATATATAGAGTATATTTTATATTACATTATATATATATATATATATATATATAGTGTATATTTTATGTTATTATATATTGAGTATATTATTACATTATATATAGAGTATATTTTATATTACATAGTATATGTTGAGTATATTTTATATTACATTATATATTGAGTATATTTTATGTTATATATATATATATATATATATATATAGTGTATATTTTGTTACATTATATATTGAGTATATTTTATGTTGCATTATACATATATATTTTATATTACATTATATATTGAGTATATTTTATATTACATTATATATTGTGTATATTTTATGTTACATTATATATAGATTATATTTTATATTACATTATATATATAGTGTATATTTTATGTTACATTATATATATATAGTGTATATTTTATGTTACATTATATATATATATATTGAGTATATTTTATGTTACATTATATATATATATATATAGTGTATATTTTATGTTACATTATATATTGTGTATATTTTATATTTTTATGTTATATATATTGTGTATATTTTATGTTGCATTATATATTGAGTATATTTTATATTACATAGTATATATTGTGTATATTTTGTTGCTTTACATATATATTGTGTATATTTTATGTTACACTGTATATATTCAGTATATTTTATGTTACATTATATATATTGTGTTTATATTTTATGTTATTATATATTGAGTATATTTTATATTACATTATATATTGTGTATATTTTATGTTACATTATATATAGAGTATATTTTATATTACATTATATATATATAGAGTATATTTTATATTACATTATATATAGAGTATATTTTATATTACATTATATATAGAGTATATTTTATGTCCCTCTAGTTTTAACACTGCAGCTGAAAACATAGCAGTTTCAGAGAAACTGCTATGTTTCACTGAGGGTTAATCCAGCCTCTAGTGGCTGTCACATTGACAGCTGCTAGAGGCGCTTCCGCGATTCTCACTGTGAAAATCACAGTGAGAAGACGCTGGATGTCCATAGGAAAGCATTGAGTAATGCTTTCCTATGGGCGGTTTGAATGCGTGCACGGCTTTTGCCGTGCATGCGCATTTGGAGCTGAGAGGCGGATCGGGGGAGAGGGATCCCCAGGGCAAAGGGAGTCCGGCGCTGGAGAAAGGTAAGTGCTGCAGGGGTTTTAAACACACACACACTCTATCACGAACAGCCGCATACACACTAGCTAACAGACACACACATTTACTGACAGAGACACACTCAGTGACATACACACATACACACTCACTGACAGACACACAGATACACACTCACTTACAAAACGTACACTCTCACTGACAAACACACACTAACAGACATCAAACAGACTCACTAACAGACACACACAAACACACTCAGTAACTGACACACACAGTAACACACTCACTGACACACACAGTGACACTAGCAGACACACATTCAATAACAGACACACACAAATTAACACACACACTGACACAAAAACTAACACACACACACACACTCTAACACTAATACACATACACAAATACATGTTTTTTTTAAAATCTGATCCCCCAGCCTCCCTACCTTTTGGGAGTGCTGTGGGGATTCCCTGGAGTCCAGTGGTGTTGCTTGGCAGCCGGTCCTGCGGGTGCACGAGGGAGCACTGAGATCCTCCTGTTCAGCTTCCTCGCACGCTGCTTACTGATATGTCGTATTCCGGCTCTGGCATCAGTGCGGTGCGTGAGGGAGCTGGGCAGAGAGCGCTCAGGGGAGAGCGCCAGCCCGGTGACACCAGGGCCACCCTCGGGGGACCCTGAGGTGGCCAGCTCCTGGGCCCCCCAGGAGAAGAGGCTGGCCACACTGGCATGCATACCGGGTCACAGGACAGCCGAGCCCCCTGGTGGGCCGGGCCTGGTCGCAGCCGCGACCCCTGCGACCCCGGTATGTACGCCACTGCTTTTGGAATACATGGCAAAGCATCATGGAAGCTGTACTTTTAAAACCTCTAGGGATCTACCTTTTGGGCTCCCCTGATTTAAACAAAACACATATGATCGACATTTCGAGCCATCTGAGTCTTATCAAGCTATATAAAGGACATGTAATTTTAGCAATAAATGAGAATCACAGAGTTTGTGTCGGGTTAGAGTGACTGTTACGGGTTACTCAGTATTGTGTGACTATCCTTCCCTTTATTTCCCGACGTTCTTTCATTTTTAATTTAGAGTGATTTGTACGTTTCTATGTATACTTGTAAATAAAGTTGTTTATTGTTTTTTTGTTAGCCATTACCTTGAATGATTTATATCTTGGTGGGGTAGTATCCTTCCTATCCTAGTTAGGTGATCTCTCACCTGGGTTAAGCCCATTATTACCTCAGGGACTTGCTCTCTAATTATGGATCGGATTTACTCAGTTTTTCGTTTCAGAATCTTTTTTTTTTTTACTTTTAAAGTAAATTACATCTGATTAAAAATGAAACCATTATTTCCATGCAGGCTGTGTCAGTCATAGCCAGGGGAGGTGTGGCTAGGGCTGCATAAACAGAAACAAAGTGATTTAACTCCTAAATGACAGTGAATTGAACAGCAGAACTTCACGGACATAATCTACACAACAAACCTGCTTCATTAAGCTAAAGTTGTTTTGGTGACTAGTGTCCCTTTAATGTTGTGTTATGTAATAGACAATGTAATAGAGCAGCAGGAAATGCTAGCAGAATGCTTGGTTGTATAGGGAGAGGTATTAGCAGTAGAAAGAGGGAAGTGCTCATGCCATTGTACAGAACACTGGTGAGACCTCACTTGGAGTATTGTACACAGTACTGGAGACCGTATCTTCAGAAGGATATTGATACCTTAGAGAGGGTTCAGAGAAGGGCTACTAAACTGGTTCATGGATTGCGGGATAAAACTTACCAGGAAAGGTTAAAGGATCTTAACATGTATAGCTTGGAGGAAAGACGAGACAGGGGGGATATGATAGAAACATTTAAATATATAAAGGGAATCAACACAGTAAAGGAGGAGACTATATTTAAAAGAAGAAAAACTACCACAACAAGAGGACATAGTCTTAAATTAGAGGGACAAAGGTTTAAAAAATAATATCAGGAAGTATTACTTTACTGAGAGGGTAGTGGATGCATGGAATAGCCTTCCAGCTGAAGTGGTAGAGGTTAACACAGTAAAGGAGTTTAAGCATGCATGGGATAGGCATAAGGCTATCCTAACTATAAGATAAGGCTAGGGACTAATGAAAGTTTTTAGAAAATTGGGCAGACTAGATGGGCCGAATGGTTCTTATCTGCCGTCACATTCTATGTTTCTATGTTTCTATGTTTCTATTAAAAGGAAGCCCTTACTGTCCTTTAAAAACCATATGTAATATGTGTAGCAGAGCTGCAATACTGCGACTGAATATCTCCGATGTAATCATCTTGAGCTGGAAGGGAAGCACTGGTTAGTAGTTATAGCCCATTCCCCCAGTAACTAGATGACACATAGATCTGGGAGTCAACTGATTTTATTCTGGCCACACACGACTTTTATGCACAGACCCTTACATGGGGTCTCCTATAATAAAATACAGGGCTTTTCCTCTCAAGATCAATTGTTCCTGAGTAATAATTGCGTGAGATAAAACTATAACTTAATTATCTCTTGGGAACAGAAAAATCTACAATATTTTATTTAAACACTCCAAAAATACATTTTAATATTTCTGGACCCCACAAAGTCACTTCACTGAATAGCTTGGATCTGAGTGCACACTTTGACAAAATATCACTCAAATCCCATTCGGATGAACTTTTGACCGATTGGCGATGCCCCAAAACAGTTCCAGATTGGTTCAGCAATTTCTTTGAAGTCATATTTTGACCAACTGCACACATGGTCCAATGCCCAAAACAATTGCAGATAATCAGGGCTTTTGGTCGGTTTAGTTCTGTAGCTTAAAAATCAAACAAAATACCGAACATAGTCATTGTTCTTACCCTGGAGCTTGTTTCCCTTGTTCGTGGGAACATTTCCACTGAACAGTCTCTGAACCCCTGAACCGATCTAGTGTTGTAGAACTGAACACAGGCGATCAAGTCCAGCGGTGTTCGGGAGTGCGTCTCAAAATAGTTCCATGAACTCGACAACCAAACACCGCGGCCTGTGCGAACAAGATAGCCACCATATGAAATGCGGCCACCCAGACGAACACTCAGAACACTGCGGTGGAAATTGCTACAAAGTATCAATTTAGGCTTAACAAGCTCCTGAGTGGTCTCCGGGTTTGTGCGGCTGTTCGGTTTCCGAACCATATAGTCCAAATACACGAACTGAGACTTTTTACATTACATGTTACAGGGCCCATAGTCTGTGGGAAGGAGGCTGGCAAGCAGGGGTCTCCAGGAGCTTGTGGCAAACTCACTTGGAGAGGGGTGTTTGTCACAATCACAAACAGTGGAAACCCTTTCAAATAGCATAATCTGTAACATTAGTGTTTTAGGAGCACAATACACTGTTTGGTTTTATCATTCTTTCCTATTTATAGAAACAAAAATATTTTCGGCTACAGACTTGTCTTTGGTTTCTCGGTATATACAAAAGCCGTCATGCAAACTATTTGGTATGTTTGGGGGGGGACTGTGTAGGCACAACTCGTCATGTCAGAAAGTTTTGTATTCTGTGCTAGACGTCCTGTGACAGATGTTGCTGCGTTTACTGATTGCATCCGTTTCTCTGCTGTTAGCAGTTCAATAAAGATTTTTTTTTTTTATAAGAAAGGAGAGCCAGGACTAGCGGGAGTGCGCATAAACACACCCCCTGATTCATTCCATAATTCGTTCAGCCCTGGAGGGCCGGGGTGCAGAAGACACAATTGTCCAACCATCGTGTTCTGCACAGAAAGCTGCATGGATTCAAAGCTAAACTCGGGGCTAATAGGGTGATCCGTCATAGAAATCATGTGCATAGATCAAGTTAATATTTTAGAGCATCCATCTTATTTATTCTTTTAAATGTGTTTTTCAGAACTGTCATCAGAAATCTTGGGTCCCCTTACAAAACAAGTGAATGGGGGTCTCCAAACAAATAAACATACACACCACGAGACACACAGAGTGCCGCAAACAGAATATTAAAGCCCATTCTCTGGTGAAGGACTCGGTATTTAACACTACACGGTCTGGTTTGAGAGAGAGAAATCTTTCTACTGCAATGTTTCCTAAGATAGCAGTCAGTCTATCCAACTATTTGGAAAAATGACAGCAGCTTTATATGCACTACTTAAAGGGACACTCCAATACTACTTTAAAAGGAGACTATAGTCCCCAAAACAACTTTGGTTTAATGAAGCAGATTTTGTGTATAGATCATGTCCTTGCAGTCTCACTGCTCAATTCTCTGCCATTTAGGAGTTTTGTCACTTTTATTTCTGTTTATGCAGCCCTAGCCGCACCTCCCCTGACTCTGACTGAGAAATCAGATGTTAATTTATAAATGTTTATCTCCTGCTCTGTACATTGAACTTTAATCACACACTGGAGGGTCATGCAGGGTCTAGAGAGCGAAGCAGGCTGCTCTTACAAGAGCAAGTGTTGTGATCCAAGGGAGTATAGTGATTATAGCAATCCCCAGAGTGTGAATATAGCTCTCCAATCCCCCAAACATAAGCCTAGACTTTACATTGGCTCTCAGGTCCAGGACACTGCCATACAAAATCCCTCCTCTGTACTGGGAGATAATTGAGTCAGCACTGTATTAAACTCCATTATCTCCAGGCACAGAAAACATACATTTTTACAAAACCCCCAAAATACCTTAAAACACTCAAAATCCCCACAAAAGTTACATCCCTGATAGCCCTGATCTGGGTGACCAACATATCCAAAAATCACCCAGATCAGTTCAGGGGTTCAGGAATTTCCTGGAAGTCATTTGTTTGACCGACCGCACGCATGGTCCCATGCCCAAAACAGTCCCAGAGAATCAGGGATTGCGGTCAGTCTAGTTCCATAGTTTAAAAATGAACAAACTACTGAACAAAGTCAATAGTCTTACCCTGGAGCTTAATCCCCTTGTTAATGGGAATGTTTCCACCGAACAGTGCCTTTCTAAGTGTTGTAGAACCGAACGCAGGCGATGCTGGAAGTCCAGCGGTGTTTGTGAGTTTCTGTGTCCATTTTCAGTTCCTGGAGATTCATGCCCAAACACCGTTACCTGCGTTCATGGGAATAAGATGGCCACCACCTCGTGGTCTTTCATCGGAATTGCGGCCACTCAGACGAACACTTAGAACACTGCGGTGGAAATTGCTACAAAGTATCAATTAAGCTCCAGTGTGGTCTCCGGTTCGTGCGAACCAAATATAAAATCCCATGGACCAAGTCTGTTCACATGTTTTTTTTTAAAGGGCCCATAGTCTTTTGGTAAGAGGCTGGCCTCCAAAAACACGTGACGAGGCTCACAGGGCTGTAATGCCAGTCACACTGTGCAGCACTGCCCCAGGAAGCACCTCTAGCAGCCATCTGAGGAGTGGCCAGTGGAGGTATCCATACCCTGTAATGTAGACACTACATTTTCTCCAAAACACCTGAAGGGAATGATTCTACTTACCAGAACAAATACAATAAGCTGTTGTGGTTTTGTTGTCCCTTTAACAGATAACCAAAGTGGCAATGTATTAAACAATGGTTTTGCAAGGTGGTAGTGTGCGCCTGTTATTTCTTTCACTGAAACCTCGTTATCCCATTGGATCTTCTGGAGAGAGTTGTCCTGGTCGCTTCCTGCTTATCTCTGGCTTTTTAGTGACATGAAACTGGCTGAATTTTTACAGCGTGTCCTGCCCCTCCCAGTGTTTATATGTTTATACAGAACCCCTAAATCCCATCCCAGCAAAGACCCGCAGGACATGAAGCTCACAATTCACAAGTAATTCCACTCATGAAATTCCAAGCTACTTGTAGAACGCATACAACGTATCATGGGATGTAACAGGATGGGTAATCCTGCAGCTGCAGTGTTCCTTGTACAATAACCTCTGCAAAGAACGTAGGTGGTTATGGTATTCGGGAAGTTATTTTTAAGGGCCGACAAATGACAAATATATTGTGTTGTGACCTGATGACACCTGCATGAGCCTTTGCTAAATGCTGACAGTGCTGGGTGTGGTGTATAAACTCGACGTAATAATTCCTGACATTTCAAATCGCACAACACAATGCTTTGGGGGCGTGGCTGAGGAGTGCGACTGTCGGGAGTTTCTGGTTACTTTGTAATTGAGGACATCATGCAGCAACGAGGATAAATTATTCTAGTTCATGAAAGTGCAAATTGTCATGCATTTAAAATGTAATTTAACCCATTAATGACCACTGATATGATTATTATTATTTATTCTGTGTCTGTAATGGTATGAAGGGTCTTACAGATGGGCTTAAGCAGTTAAAGTAAAATTTCTAATTTTAGCCAAAAAACAGGGGGAAAAAATTCTACCTACTCTGCTCTAGTGAATAACCCCTGCTGTAGTTTAACTCCTTAAAGACCAAAGCAAATCCTAGGATTAGTGCTATATGGGTGTTTCTTTAAGTGCACTCATACATATTGTGTTTTTTAATTTTGTTTTAAAAACAAAAGGCTTTCTTTTATTATGCTATAAGTATACCTAATACAAAATGAAAGGAATTAAAGTGGTTCTGGTGTCTATATCATGTACCTGGAGGCTGAGCAATTCAAACATTGCCTTTTTAGGGAAAAATCAGTGTTCACATTGTTACCTAGTAACACCTCTAGCGGCAGTCACTCAGACGTGCTTCCTATCTCAGTGCTGCATAATGTACAGCACCTACATTCAGCGTTTCCACACTCTCTGCATGGAGACGCTGAATGCTCCCCATTGAGATGCATTGATTCAATGATTGGTGTTTTGCTGAGCATGTCCAATTACCTCCCAATGCTTTCATACGAGAAAGCACTGGATAGACTAAGATTGTCAAGATTGCTCACCTCTGCCATGGTGTACCTGCAAGGTGGTTTAAAACCTTATTTCTCCACTCTGAAGGGGGCTAGGGACCCTAATCGATAATTCAGGTCAATGCCCATTTGTAACAAATCTTTATTCCAATCAGGAAGTTAAATGGGACTTTGTGCTGGTGTGCAACAGCAGCTCATTGGATAGCACTGAGGAAGAGAAGAGGCGCAAGTACATGTCTGAGTTGGAGAAGAAATGCTTCAAGATAAAGGTGAGGGCTCTGGGTTCACTCAATAAAATCTTCGAAACAGAAAGTTGATTATTAAATTTCTTCAAATAGCCAAAATCTTCTGAAGGAAAAGTTATTAACATTCCTATTTCTCGTATTCTCACAGAAAGTTCGGGATGGGGAGAAGATATTTTATGGAGTTCTGGCACCCAAGGATATCTTTAGGAAATATATCAGACTTCTGAAGAACCCAGACGAAAACAGCGGTCTTAATCACACCAATACGGACCATGTGTTTCACACAACAAGGTGATCGATTATTCAAAGTGCCCTGATCCACCCTCTGTGTCCACATTGTCTGAAATAAATGCAACAAGCATATTGTCTCTCTAACAAAATATTACTGTTAAGAATGAATTTTATTAAACTGGGCAATCCTTAGATGGGGATTATTCACTAAACTCCAAATTCTAAATATATAAGAACAAATAACTTTGCTGTAACCGGAGGCATATTTGGGAGCTGGATAGATTGGTAGTAACGGTTTTTGGGAAAGTTGGTATCTTCCCTGCCTTGAATTTGAAACTTTAAGAGGAAAACTCCGAGTACTTGGCCATTGCTGTTTATTGTAGTGGTGGTGGTGGAGCTAGGCGATACATTACCTCCGTTTGTTTGTTTTTTTCCAAACTATTTTATTACAGTTTGCACACCCCTCTGATTGGAACAATATAAAGAGGACAGTTCATATTCTCATGCAAAGCTTAGTCACATCACATTTCTTAGAACATAATAAAAGCTCCACGTGGAAAATTGATCTCAGGATTCTTAATATATCAACCTATCAATACATTTAAAGAGCATTAGAAAATATATACATTCTGCACTGAATTCTTATTTTTGATAACATTTCTAAACATTGTGCACTATAGTCCCTATCTGAGGTTACTGAATAGAATAATGTGTTTAATAACTTGATATACACCTGGTTTTGTTTAACCTTATATATGCCTAATAACTCTGAGATATGTTAACGCCAAAGCGCTTTAAGTGTTTGGAGTGTTCCTACCCTTTTTTTGTTTATTTTTGTAAGAATAGTTGAGAGGCTCCAGAGAATCTTATACTTTCTACATCTGGCAGTGGTGGTCTATATATACAAAGCAGGATTAGATTTCAAACATTATTATATATCTGTATATATCTTTTTGTTTTGCCCTACACAGGATTCGAATAGTTCATTTTATTTTACAAAAGACTTCCATCCAATCAGACGGTATAAAAGGTATATTGCTCACCCTCTGCACACTGTCATTTGTAACTTAATCATTTATTTTCTGCCTATCTGCATGTCTCTATCTGGCCATCTCCACATTGAATTTCCTTCTTTGCCGTCTTTTGATCCATTTGGTATGCTATGGCATGCACCTTACTCTGTATCCATATCTTATCTCTTTCTTCACATTTCTTGGTTTATTTATTTATATTATTCCCTTCCAAAGTCATTGTTATTAATCTCTTTTCCTTTAGAGAATTTAGAGGATCTCATAAAACGTGGTGTTTTTGAGACCGTTTTCCCTTTGCATGCCGTAAGTACCAAATTCAGTTTCCTTATCAGTTTGTAGTATTACCTAGTCTGGCTTTAAAGATAAATTGTAGTCTGTTTGTGTGATAAAACCTAATACAAATATTACACATTGTAGGTATCTTCCTAAAGTCTCCTCCTATTCTATAGAAAGGGAATTCACAGTGGTTTTCCCATAGCTGATGAACACTCTAAACATACTGCATTAATATTATTATTAATATTATTATTATTATTATTATTATTGTTGTCCCGCTGTTGAATGATATTGTGGTGGTGGTAGTGCAACATCAAAGTTTCCTTCCTCTTGCTCAGCTTGAAGACCAATGTGGTAAAGAACTTAAGAAGAAATGGGCTCAATGGAGGGACGTCATATACACCCAACCCGTGGCAGAGATCAGGTGACGTATGAGATATGAGGATCCGTCTACCTAGTCCATTTGTATACATAATATTTAAGTTTTATCTATATTGCTGGCTCTTTACAATATTTGCCCTGGCTTTGCCTTGAGCTGGTTAATGATGTCGATTGCTAAATCTTTAATATAAGTTTATAAGAAAAATAAGCGTCACGTAAAAATCCTGAACACTCGTTTTATTCCATGGTGCAAATTGTAGAGAAAGGCTAATTCTATTTGGAATGTTTGTATACTATGTAACGCATGATGCTACATGGCACACATGGGGTGAACGCTTTATTTACCCAAGCCATTTGGTTATATTTACGCTGTAATCTCTGTTACAGGGAATATTTTGGGGAGAAGGTGGCTCTGTATTTTGCATGGCTTGGCTGGTACACCATCATGCTTTTTCCAGCAGCTGTAATCGGTCTCGTGGTCTTCTTGTATGGATTTGTACACTTCAACTCCAGCCAGATAAGGTATCATGTTCTTAATGAAGGGCAGTAAATTGGGGGCCAAAAGAAAGCTCAACCTCTTAGACCTACAACTCCCGTGAGCTGGAGTCTGATCGTTGGCCTTTTTTTCCATTCCTGTATATATCTTTTGGAGGGGGTGGGGGGGCTTGCATTTCACAATTACAAATCCAAAATCCTGATTGCTGAACATTAGATACAGATACATTTCTGTTGCTACCTGCCAAAATGTTAATGCCAGTAACAACCCATAAAGTTCTTTTAGACAGAATCGTAAATATGTGCAGTGAAATACAGACAGGCAATATATGATATATCCCCCCCCTGCTCCTGTTGGAAGACTGTGACAGATTCCCAACCTGTAAAGCAATTGTAAACCCAAACTTGCAAACTCCCCAATGGGGCAAAATGCTGGACATATTCCACAAACCTTTTTATTTGCAAAATAAATGCACCTTCTGTATGGAATTGCACCTCTCCACTTTGTATTTGAAACTTAAAAATAAATAAAAATAAAACGTTTTCCATTGATCCGTCATCTTGTCCCATTGGGAAGTTGGCAGATTTGGATTTAGGATTACAATGCTTTTTTCTGGTTGAGCATTATTGATATAGTACCGTATATTTTAATGTGGGACATTTCTATAAAATACAGAATTTAAACTTTTAGTTCACAACCAAAGCAAAGTGTCCTTCTCTGCAGGGAAATTTAATATAGAGATTTGTAAAGTTTCCAGAAGGGCTTGAGAGTCTCTGCTGTGGCTAGGTTTGTCCTTTGGTAGTAGAGAATGAAAGTACAGCGTGAGCCAAAATTCAGAGTAGGAATTGAGGAGTCAATGAATATTTTATGAACGTACCAATATCAATGATCTCACATACATTGAATGCTTAACGTATTAAGATTTGTTTGTCTACATACGGACGATGACCTCTTTTAAAAGAGTTCCATTTACCATTTGCAAAGTCAGGCTCTTTCGTTTGCATTGTTCATAGCATCAGTTAATGTTTTAGGCTCCAGTGCTCAGATTTCTACACTTACTTTCTCAAATGTATGAGAATTGTTCACGTACACCGCTGCCTCAGATCTCCCCACAGGAAGTAATCGGGAGCTGAAAGGTCGAGTGAACGTGGCTGCCAATTAATCTGTGAATTTATTATCTGCTCACCGAACACTATTCTCAGGAGGTCCATTGTGGTCCTGGCTGAATGGGCAGTAGCCCCATCCTGTTGAAACCACATTTCAGGATGATTTTCCACAATAGGAAGTAGAGAATTTTCAATCTTATCCCAATATCTCACATTAATAAAATCCTACTGTTTTTACTCGATTCAGTTCAAAATTGTACCTGCAACAAAAAAAAAAATGATTAAACTTCCAACAAATACTTTATTTACCTGTTAAATCCTATTCTGAATTTTGGCCCACGCTGTACATATACCCACCCAATATCTATCTTGTTTTTCTGATTATTTAGTCAAACTTTGATCATTGTTTCAATCCTTATAGTTGTCACACATCTATCCTTCATTTTAGGTTAAATATCTGTCTAATGATAATGTGTATCCACATAATTTAATGGCACACGGCATCTTTTAGTATCTTCACTAGCACAGCTTTGGTTAGAAGTCTCGCAACATGCACAACTCGGCACGACTGTATAGTTGCAGTTTTTCGTTCTATCTTTCCTTCTTTTAAATCTATTCTCTCTGTCCTCAGCCAGGAGATATGTGCAGCTAACAGCACACTTATGTGTCCCCTCTGTGACCAAAACTGTCCATATTGGCCACTGTCTGACACCTGCACATATGCCAAGGTAAGATAACAAAGACTGCTCCTTCTATCTTAACCAGACAACCTGACAGCCTCCCGTAACCGAGTAATGTCCAGTGTTTAAAACATCACCTACAAAAGTTTGTTTTAGTTTAAAATGTATCAACACCATTTCATTAGTAAGATGGACAGCAGCTTCCACACCATTCTCCATAACAGACATCCTTCTAGTACAATGGCTGGTATTAGCCACGTGCCTTTACACATTTTCATACCTCCCAAAATTTTAAATGGACAAAGAGAGCCTCTTTATTTAAATTAAAGGGGTTCGAGTGGGGGTGTGGCCAGGGCCGGGGCTATTCTGAGAAATTTTGGGTAACTTACTAATAACAATTTATACAACTAAAATGTAATTTAGAAGAAGAACAAAGTATCTTATTTACACAGACTGATTTCTAAACACATTTATTGAGTTTAAAGACACATTACTGGGAGTATTATTAGTGTGGAGCTCTGTTATACACTCAGACACATTACTGGGAGTATTATTGCTGTGGAGCTCTGTTATACACTCAGAGACATTACTGGGAGTATTATTGCTGTGGAGCTCTGTTATACACTCAGACACATTACTGGGAGTATTATTACTGTGGAGCTCTGTTATACACTCAGACACATTACTGGGATATTATTGCTGCGGAGCTCTGTTATACACTCAGACACATTACTGGGAGTATTATTGCTGCGGAGCTCTGTTATACACTCAGACACATTACTGGGAGTATTATTGCTGTGGAGCTCTGTTATACACTCAGACACATTACTGGGAGTATTATTGCTGTGGAGCTCTGTTATACACTCAGACACATTACTGGGAGTATTATTACTGTGGAGCTCTGTTATACACTCAGACACATTACTGGGAGTATTATTACTGTGGAGCTCTGTTATACACTCAGACACATTACTGGGAGTATTATTGCTGTGGAGTTATACATCAGACACATTACTGGGAGTATTATTGCTGTGGAGCTCTGTTATACTCAGACACATTACTGGGATTATTATTGCTGTGGAGCTCTGTTATACACTCAGACACATTACTGGGAGTATTATTACTGTGGAGCTCTGTTATACACTCAGACACATTACTGGGAGTATTATTGCTGTGGAGCTCTGTTATACACTCAGACACATTACTGGGAGTATTATTGCTGTGGAGCTCTGTTATACACTCAGACACATTACTGGGAGTATTATTACTGTGGGGCTCTGTTATACATTAAGACACATTACTGGAGCTGGGAGCTCTGTTATACACTCAGAAACATTACTGGGAGTATTATTGCTGTGGAGCTCTGTTATACACTCAGACACATTACTGGGAGTATTATTGCTGTGGAGCTCTGTTATACACTCAGACACATTACTGGGAGTATTATTACTGTGGAGCTCTGTTATACACTCAGACACATTACTGGGATTATTATTGCTGCGGAGCTCTGTTATACACTCAGACACATTACTGGGAATATTATTACTGTGGAGCTCTGTTATACACTCAGACACATTACTGGGAGTATTATTGCTGTGGAGCTCTGTTATACACTCAGACACATTACTGGGAGTATTATTGCTGTGGAGCTCTGTTATACATTAAGACACATTACTGGGAGTATTATTGCTAGGGAGCTCTGTTATACACTCAGACACATTACTGGGAATATTACTGTGGAGCTCTGTTATACCAGACACATTACTGGGAGTATTATTAGCTGTTATGTGAGGGAGCTCTCTGTTATACACTCAGACACATTACTGGGATTATTATTCTGAGCTCTGTTATACACTCAGACACATTACTGGGAGTATTATTACTGTGGAGCCTGTTATACACTCAGACACATTGGGAGTATTATTGATGTGGAGCTCTGTTATACACTCAGACACATTGGGAGATATTGCTGTGGAGCTCTGTTATACACCCAGACACATTACTGGGAGTATTATTGCTGTGGGGCTCTGTTATATTAAGTAGTATTATTGCTGTGGAGCTCTGTTATACACTCAGACACATTACTGGGATATTATTGCTGCGGAGCTCTGTTATACATTAAGACACATTACTGGGAGTATTATTGATGTGGAGCTCTGTTATACACTCAGACACATTACTGGGAGTATTATTACTGTGGAGCTCTGTTATACATTAAGACACATTACTGGGAGTATTATTGCTAGGGAGCTCTGTTATACACTCAGACACATTACTGGGAATATTATTGGTGTGGAGCTCCGTTATACACAGACACATTACTGGGAGTATTATTAATGTGGAGCTCTGTTATACACTCAGACACATTACTGGGAGTATTATTGCTGTGGAGCTCTGTTATACACTCAGACACATTACTGGGAGTATTATTACTGTAGAGCTCTGTTATACACTCAGACACATTACTGGGAGTATTATTGCTGTGGAGCTCTGTTATACACTCATACACATTACTGGGAGTATTATTGCTGTGGAGCTCTGTTATACAGTCAGACACATTACTGGGAGTATTATTGCTGTGGAGCTCTGTTATACACTCAGACACATTACTGGGAGTATTATTGCTGTGGAGCTCTGTTATACACTCAGACACATTACTGGGAGTATTATTGCTGTGGAGCTCTGTTATACATACAGACACATTACTGGGAGTATTATTGCTGTGGAGCTCTGTTATACACAGACACATTACTGGGAGTATTATTACTGTAGAGCTCTGTTATACATTCAGACACATTGCTGGGAGTATTATTGCTGTGGAGCTCTGTTATACACTCAGACACATTACTGGGAGTATTATTGCTGTGGAGCTCTGTTATACACTCAGACACATTACTGGGAGTATTATTGCTGTGCAGCTCTGTTATACACTCAGACACATTACTGGGAGTATTATTGCTGGGGAGCTCTGTTATACATTAAGACACATTACTGGGAGTATTATTGCTGGGGAGCTCTGTTATACACTCAGACACATTACTGGGAGTATTATTGCTGGGGAGCTCTGTTATACACTCACACACATTACTGGGAGTATTATTACTGTGGAGCTCTGTTATACACAGTATTATTACTGTGGAGCTCTGTTATACATTAAGACACATTACTGCGAGTATTATTGCTGCGGAGCTCTGTTATACACTCAGAAACATTACTGGGAGTATTATTGCTGTGGAGCTTTGTTATACACTCAAACACATTACTGGGAGTATTATTACTGTGGAGCTCTGTTATACATTCAGACACACCAACAATATGGACCTCCTAGGACAGAGGGACTAGGGCCCAAAATTATGACCTAAATAGGGACACGTGAGAGGTATACATCCATACTTTGTACATGGGGAGATATTTTTAACAGTCCCTCCATGTTCTTTCAGATCAGAATAATTCCATCTAATAGACCAGGCATAGGCAACCTTTGGCACTCCAGATGTTTTGGACTACACCTCCCATGATGCTTTGCCAGCATTATGGGTGTAAGAGCATTATGGGGGATGAAGTCCCTATGAAGTCCTATCCCTGTAATAGACCATATAGATTTCAGTATACCGAGCATTAATACTCTTCCATTTTGCTAATCTCTATCCATTACTTTGTTTTGTATAGGTGACACATTTATTTGACAACGAGGGCACAGTATTCTTTGCGATGTTCATGGCTGTCTGGGGTAAGTTAATAGACATAGTTTGTTTTACCTACCTTGCGTTTTCATAGTATCAAATATTAATAGTAATTGGAGATTACATTGCCTTGGGTACTGACCTGTACTTTAATGCATTTATAAGTAATTCAATTTACAGATTTACAATCATACAATACAATTACATAAATGGATACAATATACACTGTCTTTATTAAACATGGATTTACATATTGTCCTAGGCCGGGCCATTAAACTGCTAGTTTGCTTCCTAAAAACATGAATCTTTTTTTAGGACCAGCAGTGATCTTCCAGCTGTAATATTTTTTATATTGCAAATTACAATTCTGGGTAACTCTAACAAGATTTTTATTTTATTTATTTTTTAAATACGTTTTCGTTTTAGTAAACACTAAAGGCACCCAGACCAACTCATTGAAGTGGTCTGGGTTCCGTGCAGCTCCAGAGAAACCACAATGTTTTCTACCAAACAGCCACTGGGATCGCTTCCGGAATCGAAACAGACCTTTGTTCCACTATCTGACGTTGCACATCCTCATGCTCTGCATGAGGGTCCTATGGGGAGGTCTAATGTGCACGCGGCCATTGCTGCGCATGTGCGTTAGGTCTCCTCTGCTGGCTGATGTTGGTGGTGGAGGAGCGTGAGCAGAGCGTGGGCGGAGCCACTATGCAAACTCTCACTACATCCCTCTACACTACAGCCACTATGCAATCACTCGCCACATCCCTCTACACTATAGCCACTATGCAAACACTCACTACACCCCCTTACACTACAGTCACTATGCAAACTCTCACTACATCCCCTTACACTACAGCCACTATGCAAACTCTCACTACATCCCCTTACACTACAGCCACTATGCAAACTCTCACTACATCCCTCTACACTACAGCCACTATGCAAACACTCGCCACATCCCTCTACACTATAGCCACTATGCAAACACTCACTACACCCCCTTACACTACAGCCACTATGCAAACTCTCACTACATCCCCTTACACTACAGCCACTATGCAAACTCTCACTACATCCCCTTACACTACAGCTACTGTGCAAACACTCACTACACCCCCTTACACTACAGCCACTATGCAAACTCTCACGACATCCCCTTACACTACAGCTACTATGCAAACCTCACTACATGCCCTTACACTACAGCCACTATGCAAATTCTCACTACATGCCCTTACACTACAGCCACTATGCAAACTCTCACTACATCCCCTTACACTACAGCCACTATGCAAACTCTCACTACATCCTCTTACACTACAGCCACTATGCAAACTCTCACTACATCCCCTTACACTACAGCCACTATGCAAACACTCGCTACATCCCCCTACACTACATCCCCTTACACTACAGCCACTATGCAAACACTTACTACATCCCCTTACACTACATCCACTATGCCAACTCTCACTACATCCCCTTACACTACAGCCACTATGCAAACACTCGCTACATCCCCCTACACTACATCCACTATGCCAACTCTCACTATATCCCCTTATACTACATCCACTATGCAAACACTCACTACATCCCCCTACACTACATCCACTATGCAAACTCTCACTACATCCCCTTACACTACAGCTCTCTCACTGTCTACAGCCAATTGACACGCACACTACAGCCCCTAGCCACACAGCTGAAGTAACCTGCTTACAAAAAAACCCATAAACAGCCACTAAACGCACGCACAATACTCTCTTCTTGCCTTTTTGTCCTCTGTTATCCCACTTATGGAGACACCAGAGAAACTCACAAGCCAATCAAGCACTGCATATTACACGGGGCCTGTTTCCCATGTAAGAGCTCTGTGCATTGGCTGCCCTGGAAGAGCATTGTACTAACACGCTGGAGGAGGTGCTTGTCATTGGTGATGTCACAACTCGCCCCCTCCCTTGCTTATTTTCAATGTGACGATTGCTGATTCGAGATAGCGGCTTCCCTTTGTTAATGCATTAAAGTATATTCATATTCCATTATCTCTCATTTTGTAAGTACAACGGCGCGTACCATGGTCTGGGATTCCTACTAATGTAAATAATTCTCTCATTTCCTGTTTATGCAGCCACGGTGTTCTTGGAGTTGTGGAAGAGACAGCGGGCAAGTGATGTCTCGGGATGGAATCTGTACAGCTGGGATGAAGATGAGGTAACAGTGAATTTCATCTACATGTGAAGCACTGTTGGATGAGAACTGAGCAGTTTGTCCTGACTTTGTTAGTTCAATGTAGTGGGCTAAGCAGGTAGCAGACTGACAGTGTTAGTTCTATGTAGTGGGCTTAGCAGGTAGTGCAGACTGACACTGTCAGTTCAATGTAGTGGGCTTAGGAGGTAGAAGACTGATACTGTTAGTTCAATGTAGTGGGCTTAGCAGGTAGCGCACACTGACACTGTTCAATGTAGTCAGCTAAGCAGGTAGCAGACTGACATTGTTAGTTCAATGTAGTGGGCTAAGCAGGTAGCGCAGACTGACCGTGCAAAGTAACAATCTTCTTAACTGAATTGATAATTGGTGCCTACATTGTGCAATTCTCTGGGAGTTTAATCAATCAGTTAGTAGGCAGGTTTTGAAATCTAACTATCTAGAGGTAAATGATGTTTCTCAGTAATTTTCTGTAAAAAAATGTAAGCTCGTTAAGCTGGGCCCTCTGCACCCTTTGTTCCTGTGTGTTTAACTCACCTTGTTACAAATATATGTCTGTTAGTCATAGGCGTGCGCAGCCTATTGCATTAGGGTGTGCACCCTAAAGCACAAGCACACGCCGCATATATATATGTATGTATGTATATATATATATATATATATGTGTGTGTATATAAATATATATATGTATATATATATATATATATATATATATATATATATATATATATATATATACACACATACATACATACACATATATACACAACACACATACACACACTGCTGTGTGTGTGTGAGGGTGCTGTTAGTGTGATGTGTGTGTGATGATGCTGGTAGTGTGCTATGTGGGTGAGGGTGTTTGTGTGTGCGTGCTTGTGAGGATGCTGTTAATGTACTGTGTGTGAGGGTGCTGTTTGTGTGTGAGGGTACTGATAGTGTGCTGTGTGTGTGTTTGTTAGGGTCCTGTTTGTGAGGGTACTGTTAGTGTGCTGTGTGTGTGTGAGGGTGCTGTTTGTGTGCTGTGTGTGTTTGTGAGGGTGCTGTATGTGTGTTGGTGCTGTGTATGTGGGTGCTGTGTATGGGTGCTGTATTTCTGTGGGTGGTGTATGTGTGTGGGTGGTGTATGTGTGTGGTGTATGTGTGTGGGTGGTGTATGTGTGTGGGTGCTGTGTATGTCTGTGGGTGCTGTATGTATGTGGGTGCTGAATGTATGTGGGTGCTGAATGTGTGTGGGTGCTGAATGTATGTGGGTGTTGAATGTGTGTGGGTGCTGTATGTGTGTGGGTGCTGTGTATGTCTGTGGGTGCTGTATGTGTGTGGGTGCTGTATGTGTGTGGGTGCTGTATGTGTGTGGGTGCTGTATGTGTGTGGGTGCTGTATGTCTGTGTGTGCTGTGTGTGTGCTGTGTGTGTGCTGTATGTGTGTGGGTGCTGTGTATGTGTATGGGTGCTGTATGTGTGTGGGTGTTGTGTGTGTGTGGGTGCTGTGTGGGTGTTGTGTGTGTGTGTGTGTGTGTGTTGTATGTGTGTGTGCTGTATGTGGGTGGGTGATTGTGGGGGGTGGAGGTGGGGGTACATTCATTGCTATCCCCCCTCCCTTCTTACCTTTTGTAGGGAGGGGGGATCGTGCTGCTGATTCCTTCCCTGGTGGTCCAGTGGAGAGCCCCTGTGGGGCTAGAGTTCACTCTCGCGAGATTTGAGCATTGCCGTGGCAATGCTCATATCTCGCGAGAGGAACCCGGCGGGTCCTTTCCTGCCTCCCTCCCTGCATGTGGGTCAGTGGAGAGGGAGGCTGAGAGCAGCCGGCTCTGCATGAGCCGACAGGGGAGATCTCCCCTGCCGGTCTCAATATACATAGGCGTGCCGCGCCCAGGCACACCCGGCACACCCCGTGCGCACGCCTATGCTGTTAGTCTTCCCATTGTACAGCGCTACAGACTTTGTGGGCACTTTATAAATAATAATAATAATAATAATAATAGTTACATTTGGTATAATCGAAGCATCAAATCAACTTTAGCTGAATTAAACTCTTTTGGTGTATAGATCATTTTTTGTGCTGAAACACCCCCACTCGTCTTATACTCGAGTCAGTGTCTGTATTATGGCAACTTACATTGCCATAAAACAAACCAGGACTGCTGGGCTCATTACAAGCCCGGCGGTACTGTTGGGGGCTGGCAGCGAGCTGTTACTTACCTTTCCTGCAGCTCCTGTCAGCTCCCTTCTCTCTCCTCCAGTACGGTCAGCTCCCCTGTCAGCTCCACTGTAAGTCTCGCGAGAGCCGCGGGGTCAGAGCGTTGCCACGGTTCACCGTGGCAACGCTCCGTGCGGCACTCAGACCTCGAGACTTGCAGTGGGAGCTGACCGGACCGGAGGAGAGAGAAGGGAGCTGCAGGAAAGGTAAGTTACAGCTCTCTGCCAGCCCCCTTCCTACACAGTGCACACCACTGGACCACCAGGGAATGAGACGAAAAAAATATAAATAAATAAAAATTTAAATAATAATAAAATATTAATAATATATATTTTAAAAAATATATTAAAATAATAATTTTAAAAATTTAATAAAAATGCCCACCCCCCACCAAGGCTCTGCATCACACACACACTCTGCATCATACACACACACTGCATCATACACACACACTGCACTCATACACACACTCTGCATCATACACACACACTGCACTCATACACACACACTGCATTCATACATACACTCTGCATTCATACACACACCACACTCACACTCACACACACACTGCACTTATACACATACACACACACCGCATTCATACAAACACACTGCATTATATACACACACACTGCATTCATACTGCACACACACACACACACACACACACACTGCACTCATATACATACACTGCATTCACACACACACCACATTCATACAAACACACTGCAATCATACACACACACACACACACACACACACTCTGCATTCATTATATACACTCTGCATTCATTATATACACTCTGCATTCATTATATACACACACACTGCACTCATACATACACACACTGCACTCATACACACACTGCACTCATACACACACTGCACTCATTATATATACACACACACTGCATTCATACTCACATTCTGCACACACACACACACTGCATTCATACACACACACATCACATTCATACAAACACACTGCATTATACACACACACACACACACACACTCTGCATTCATTATATACACACTGCATTCATTATACACACACACAATGCACTCATACACACACACATACACACACTGCATTCATACACACACAATGCACTCATACATACACACACAACACTCATACACACTGCATTCATACACACACACTGCACTCATACACACACACACACACTGCATTCATTATATACACACACTGTAAATAAATATTCAATTAATGTAATTTTATTGGGATCTAATTTTATGTAGCTGCTGCATTTCCCACCCTAGGTTTATACACGAGTCAATAAGTTTTCCCAGTTTTTTGGGTAAAATTAGGGGTCTCGAGTATATACGGTAATAATTATCCGTAACAAAGAAAAGATCGATGGTTACATTAAAAAAAATTACGTAAGCTCTTAAGTTTCAGTGTCAGAGTTTAATGCCTCTGAATTGTGCGCTTGCTGGGCAATAAAAATTACTTAACACACTTTAAATAATGTTAACTTTAGCAAGAAAGTAAATCCCATCAAACGCTCAACGGACAAAATTCATACGAAATGCATAAAATAATTCAGCATTCTGAAGGATTACCATAAACAGAGTTTACTAAAATGTAACTTTATATTAATATGCAGTGATTATAAACCAGATATTATAGGTCTGTTTTCTAACGTTAATATGTCTTCTTTACACGTGGCTGCAGGACACGATGGTGATTACTAAGAAGTAAATAGTAACAAAGTGTCGGATCGGTTTGAAGTGTAGTCTGAGTACAATGGGCTTTATGGAGGAGAAGTGCGGCATTTACTTTTATTGGGCTTTTTTGGCACTTTTCCCATTTTGCATCTATTTATTCCTTTATTTGCACCAAAACATTCTTCAATGCACCGACTCCATAATTGTTTTTCACAATAGCTTTCGCTCATTTCTTTTTTATATTTAACACATTTATCTCTCGCCATATATGAAAAAGAGGTACAAAAGTGTGTTCTCTCTGTCTCAGCCGATCTCTGCCACGGTTAGATTGGCTGTGTAACGGACCGTTTTGCACAAAAGGGGTAAAACCCGTTTAGGCGATCGGCCCCCTTTCCAGAGATACAGGTACAGCTACTGCAGAACACCAAAACTCACGAACTGGATACAAAATAGCACTCCAACTCCCGAACTGGAACCTCCCAAATAGCTGCTAGCAGACGAACAGGAAAAGCAGACAATCAGCTTACACTCCTGGCAATCAGTCTCTAATAGCATACAGTGAATCCCCCCAAGAACGAGACAAGGCTCTGTGTTGAGAGTCAAGCAGTGGTCTGAGGTGCTGGCACACCCAGCCTGGTTTTTATTACAGTCTTTTCAAATACAGGACCGCCCACAGGGAGGTATAAAACAACCAATCACATCACAGTTAAATCCCACATATTCCCTCCCCTTATCCTGAGAGGAAACTCAATTACACATACAGTTAAAACATACTTTCTACCCAACTTTCATAACTCTAAAACCATACATCACATTCACATAAAATTACATATTCACAATCAATCCATTCAGGGGAACAACATATTAAAAATGGCATGAATCAGACCAGGGGTTCAAAAGTTAGTAAAAAGTCCTTTGTGACTAAATGAAGCATGGCTTTCTGGCCCAAACCAGTTTCAGAGTCTTCTATCCTGGAGAGTAATTCAATTATCTCCCAGGACAGACACAAGACTCCATTAAGCACATGGTTGCAAAAAGACACAAAACACTTTAAAATACATAAAGTCACATTTATTACATAAAACACAGACATGTAACATATCCCCAGATAGCTCAGGTCTGAGCGCACATTATTAAGTGAATGGCGCTCAGACCACACGAATACAGTTTAATCGCCATGGAGCCAAAGTCTTTACAGTCAGTTTCATTTCATACGAATGGGCTCCATGGGATTCCTATCTGGGGTATAACACATTCAAACAAATCTACCGAACCCCAGGCAGAAAAGCATGAATGAAGCTTTTCTGCAGGTAAAAAAGATGTCTTTTAACAGGGGGCCATAGTCCAAAGGCAGCAGGCAAGCAACCAGGCTTCTCCAATGCAATGTGGCGAGATTGGTCTCGTCACAGGCTGCTTTTTTGACTACAATTTAATTTGTAACTTCTCCTTTTTTCCCTAATATTTTCTTTTCAGAATGTATTTTAACCAGTTGGTTGCAGTCCCTTCACTCATAAAAAGCAAATCCGTGTCAAGAAAAAAATGCACAAAAAAAGGAATAAAATGTGGCCGAGAGAGAGAGAGATTATTTTGGCTCTCTACTCAAAATGTAGAAAGCCATGTACACGGGGTGCTATTCCAAAACACAGCACAAACTTGGAAGCAAATGCTACATTTCTTTAGACATAACCCCTGATATGCATGCATGTGCAAGCTGTATATACTGTGTCCTGTGTAATGTACAAGCTGTATATACTGTATATTGTGCAGTGGGCGGCTGTGTCCTGTGTAATGTACAAGCTGTATATACTGTATATTGTGCAGTGGGCGGCTGTGTCCTGTGTAATGTACAAGCTGTATATACTGTATATTATGCAGTGGGCGGCTGTGTCCTGTGTAATGTACAAGCTGTATATACTGTGTCCTGTGTAATGTACAAGCTGTATATACTGTATATTGTGCAGTGGGCGGCTGTGTCCTGTGTAATGTACAAGCTGTATATTATGCAGTGGGCGGCTGTGTCCTGTGTAATGTACAAGCTGTATATACTGTATATTATGCAGTGGCGGCTGTGTCCTGTGTAATGTACAAGCTGTATATACTGTATATTATGCAGTGGGCGGCTGTGTCCTGTGTAATGTACAAGCTGTATATACTGTATATTATGCAGTGGGCGGCTGTGTCCTGTGTAATGTACAAGCTGTATATACTGTATATTATGCAGTGGGCGGCTGTGTCCTGTGTAATGTACAAGCTGTATATACTGTATATTATGCAGTGGGCGGCTGTGTCCTGTGTAATGTACAAGCTGTATATACTGTATATTGTGCAGTGGGCGGCTGTGTCCTGTGTAATGTACAAGCTGTATATACTGTATATTATGCAGTGGGCGGCTGTGTCCTGTGTAATGTACAAGCTGTATATACTGTCCTGTGTAATGTACAAGCTGTATATACTGTATATTATGCAGTGGGCGGCTGTGTCCTGTGTAATGTACAAGCTGTATATACTGTATATTGTGCAGTGGGCGGCTGTGTCCTGTGTAATGTACAAGCTGTATATACTGTATATTGTGCAGTGGGCGGCTGTGTCCTGTGTAATGTACAAGCTGTATATACTGTATATTGTGCAGTGGGCGGCTGTGTCCTGTGTAATGTGCAAGCTGTATATACTGTATATTGTGCAGTAGGCGGCTGTGTCCTGTGTAATGTGCAAGCTGTATATACTGTATATTATGCAGTGGGCGGCTGTGTCCTGTGTAATGTGCAAGCTGCATATACTGTATATTATGCAGAGGGCGGCTGTGTCCTGTGTAATGTGCAAGCTGCATATACTGTATATTATGCAGTGGGCGGCTGTGTCCTGTGTAATGTGCAAGCTGCATATACTGTATATTATGCAGTGGGCGGCTGTGTCCTGTGTAATGTACAAGCTGCATATACTGTATATTATGCAGTGGGCGGCTGTGTCCTGTGTAATGTACAAGCTGTATATACTGTATATTATGCAGTGGGCGGCTGTGTCCTGTGTAATGTGCAAGCTGTATATACTGTATATTATGCAGTAGGCGGCTGTGTCCTGTGTAATGTACAAGCTGTACATACTGTATATTATGCAGTGGGCGGCTGAGTCCTGTGTAATGTACAAGCTGTATATACTGTGTCCTGTGTAATGTGCAAGCTGTATATACTGTATATTATGCAGTGGGCGGCTGAGTCCTGTGTAATGTACAAGCTGTATTTACTGTATATTGTGCAGTGGGCGGCGGTGTCCTGTGTAATGTACAAGCTGTATATACTGTATATTGTGCAGTGGGCGGCTGTGTCCTGTGTAATGTACAAGCTGTATTTACTGTATATTGTGCAGTGGGCGGCTGTGTCCTGTGTAATGTACAAGCTGTATATACTGTATATTGTGCAGTAGGTGGCTGTGTCCTGTGTAATGTACAAGCTGTATATACTGTATATTATGCAGTGGGCGGCTGTGTCCTGTGTAATGTACAAGCTGTATATACTGTATATTGTGCAGTGGGCGGCTGTGTCCTGTGTAATGTACATGCTGTATATACTGTATATTATGCAGTGGGCAGCTGTGTCCTGTGTAATGTACAAGCTGTATATACTGTATATTATGCAGTGGGCGGCTGTGTCCTGTGTAATGTACAAGCTGTATATACTGTATATTATGCAGTGGGCGGCTGTGTCCTGTGTAATGTACAAGCTGTATGTACTGTATATTATGCAGTGGGCGGCTGTGTCCTGTGTAATGTACAAGCTGTATATACTGTATATTTTGCAGTGGGCGGCTGTGTCCTGTGTAATGTACAAGCTGTATATACTGTATATTGTGCAGTGGGCGGCTGTGTCCTGTGTAATGTACAAGCTGTATATACTGTGTCCTGTGTAATGTGCAAGCTGTGTATACTGTATGTTGTGAGTGGCGGCTGTATCCTGTGTATTATTTTAAACTGTATATACTGTATATTATGCAGTGGGCTGGCTGTGTCCTGTATGTCTCAACTGTATATACTGTATATTGTACAGTGGTAAAATGTGTCTGTAATGGCAATGTACAAGCTGTATATACTGTATATATATATATATTATTACCGATGGTGGCTGGCTTGTCCTGTGTAATGTACAAGCTGTATATACTGTACTGTGTGCAGTGGGCGGCTGTGTCCTGTGTAATGTACAAGCTGTATATACTGTATATTGTGCAGTGGGCGGCTGTGTCCTGTGTAATGTACATGCTGTATATACTGTATATTATGCAGTGGGCAGCTGTGTCCTGTGTAATGTACAAGCTGTATATACTGTATATTATGCAGTGGGCGGCTGTGTCCTGTGTAATGTACAAGCTGTATATACTGTATATTATGCAGTGGGCGGCTGTGTCCTGTGTAATGTACAAGCTGTATATACTGTATATTATGCAGTGGGCGGCTGTGTCCTGTGTAATGTACAAGCTGTATATACTGTGTCCTGTGTAATGTACAAGCTGTATATACTGTATATTGTGCAGTGGGCGGCTGTGTCCTGTGTAATGTACAAGCTGTATATTATGCAGTGGGCGGCTGTGTCCTGTGTAATGTACAAGCTGTATATACTGTATATTATGCAGTAGGCGGCTGTGTCCTGTGTAATGTACAAGCTGTATATACTGTATATTATGCAGTAGGCGGCTGTGTCCTGTGTAATGTACAAGCTGTATATACTGTATATTATGCAGTGGGCGGCTGTGTCCTGTGTAATGTACAAGCTGTATATACTGTATATTGTGCAGTGGGCGGCTGTGTCCTGTGTAATGTACAAGCTGTATATACTGTATATTGTGCAGTGGGTGGCTGTGTCCTGTGTAATGTACAAGCTGTATATACTGTATATTGTGCAGTGGGCGGCTGTGTCCTTTGTAATGTACAAGCTGTATATACTGTATATTATGCAGTGGGCGGCTGTGTCCTTTGTAATGTACAAGCTGTATATACTGTATATTGTGCAGTGGGCGGCTGTGTCCTTTGTAATGTACAAGCTGTATATACTGTATATTGTGCAGTGGGCGGCTGTGTCCTGTGTATTGTGCAAGCTGTATATACTGTATATTGTGCAGTGGGCGGCTGTGTCCTGTGTAATGTACAAGCTGTATATACTGTATATTGTGCAGTGGGCGGCTGTGTCCTGTGTAATGTACAAGCTGTATGTACTGTATATTATGCAGTGGGCGGCTGTGTTTTGGCCACCAGGTTTGCACACACCTCAGGAGGGATTTTGTACCACTCCTCTTTGCAGATCCTCTCCAAGTCGTTAAGGTTTCGGGCTGACGTTTGGCAACTCAAACCTTCTGCTCCCTCCACAGATTTTCTGTGGGATTAAGATCTGGAGACTAGACCTTTATGTGCTTCTTCTTGAGTGACTCCTTTGTTGGCTTGGCTGTGTGTTTTGGGTCATTGTCATGCTGGAATACCAATCCACGACATATTTTCAGTGCCCTGGCTGAGGGAAGGAGATTCTCACCCAAGATTTGATGGTTCATGGTCCTGTCCATCGTCCCTTGATGCGGTGCAGTTGTCCTGTCCCCTGTCCTGTCCCCTTAGCAGAAACCCCCCCCCCCAAAGCATCATATTTCCATCTCCATGTTTGACGATGGGGATGGTGTTCTTGGGGTCATAGGCAGTATTCCTCCTCCTCCAAACACAGTGATTTTAGTTGATGCCAAAGAGCTTGATTTCGGTCTCATTTGACCACAACACTTTCACCCAGTTCTCCTCTGAATCATTCAGATGTTCATTGGCAAACTTCAGATAGGCCTGTACATGTGCTTTCTTGAGCGGGTGGGACCTTGCCGGCGCTGCAGGATTTCATTTCAACATAGCGTAGTGTATTACCAATTGTTTTCTTGGTGATTATGGGCCCAGCTGCCTTGAGATCATTAACAAGATCCTCCTGTGTAGTTCTGGGCTAATTCCTCACTGTTCTCATGATCATTGAAACTCCACAAGGTTAGATCTTGCATTGAGCACCAGACCGAGGGAGGCTGACAGTTATTTTGTGTTTCTAACATTTGCGAATAATCACACCAACTGTTGTCACTTTCTCACCAAGCTGCTTGGCGGTGGTCTTGTAGCCCAATCCAGCCTTGTGCAGGTCTACAATCTTGTCCCTGACATCCTTGGACAGCTCTTTGGTCTTGGCCATGGTGGAGAGTTTGGAATCTGATTGATTGCTTCTGTGAACAGGTGTCTTTTATACTGGTAACGAGCTGAGATTAGGAGCACTCCCTGTATAAAAGACACCTGGGAGTCATAAATCGTGCTGATTGATAGGGGATCAAATACTTATTTCACTCATTGACATGCAAATCAATTGATTACTTTTTGACATGTGTTTTTCTGGATTATTTTTTTTTGTTATTCTGTCTCTCGCTGTTAAAATACACCTACCATTAAAATTATAGACTGATCATTTCTTTGTCAGTGGACAAACATTCAAAATCAGCAGGGGATCAAATACCTTTTTTCCCCTCACTGTATATTATGTATTTTATGCAGTGGGCGGCTGTGTCCTGTGTCATGTACAAGCTGTATACTGTATTTTATGCCGGAGTATTTGTGAATGTGTCTGTCCTTTTTCAGGAGGAGCTGGCTCTAGAACTAATCAACGACCCAGATTGTGCCATCCAGAAACACCAGCATTCGTATCTGCGATCCACTCTCGTTCTGCTAGGAGTCGTAGCTGTGGTACTGTAACATCTCAATGACTTTCCAGTGTATTCTTGTATTCTCTGCATTAAGTCCTATCAGGATAATATACATACACTGCTGGGCTGGAAACAAAGACGTTAATATAGGACACGCGTAATCATGTAACATTCTTCCAGATAATCTGTTAAAATCAGAAACACAGAATTACACCGACATAGTTTTCATGAAAAACACACCAACATAACTACCAGTATTATATAATCAATATGTACTAAATAATGTGCTATCACAGCATACAACTTTTTTTATTACTGAATATCTATCATATTTTCCTAGATTTCTAAGACTGGTGGGGTAACAAGGACGACACCAGAATGTCCATGATGCATTGGGTTTTGAGTCATCGTTCATTATATTGAATTCACTCTTACAGAAACACTCTGATTGTCTAAAGCCTTCCTTCTTTGTCTCTTCACGACAGATCGCTGTACTGATCGGAATAGCACAAGCTCTAGTTATCTATCGAGTGGTAGCCACTGTAGCCTTTATGCGCTCGGAGTGGGAGTTGCTTAAAGAACACGCCAACACGGCCGCTGTCATGTCAGGAGCTGTGCTTCATTACTTGACTATTGTCATCATGACCAAGGTAGGGAATGTGTGTTCGCTGTGTAATTGTGATACGTGTTCTATGGTGTGACTCCTGTCAGAGAGTTACCTGTTATTAGAATCTTTGTTATAACTCTCCTAATTTAGTGAAATAAAAATCTCTGACAGTGTCTTTTATACATCGCCTCTCCTATGATAACAGCTGACAGACTGGATGTGTCAGAGCTACCAATTTCTATCATTTTAAAATCTCATTCTTATTTTCAGGTTAACCGCATGGTCTCCACGTATCTATGTAATCTTGGTAAGTCTCTTTTTAAATGACAAGCTTTGAATTAAAGGAGATTACACCACTGGGAACCACATTTTATTTTACATGCGATGCTCCATTTTCCCGTAAATGTTCATTAAATATTTAACTATTGACATCGTGCTTCAATCCAGGCATGGTCAGGGCACAGATTGTATAAGACGAGGAGAAACACACATGGCTACCATTTCTCCTCCTCTCTGTACGCTCTCCATAAGCTGGCTGACCGCTGCAAAGGGCGGAGCTTACATGTAAGTGAGCCAAGATGGATGCACTGCAGAGTTAAACACAGCGGGATGGATTTTAGATTTTATTTTCAGACAGATTTGTTAAAGGAACACTCTGGGCACCGTAATATAAAGCATTTTGAGGCCAGTGATCGGCTTAGAGCATCAATCGATTACCGACACCAAGGTAAGGCTTCATCATTGGAGCTGAGGAAGAAGCAGGCGGCAGAGAGCCAAGAAAAATGACTCCCAACACCTTCAGACACCATAATCACTTTAGTGAGATGAAGTCATTATGGTGCCCAAAGTGTTTCTTTAATTATTGGAGGAAAATTAACAAACAGGGTTATTCAATAAAGTGAGAAATGAAAATGGATTTTAGCTTTACGGCCAGAGTTGCTGAACTGACAGCATTGCTGACTTGGAGAATGTTTCCACTTTGGCTATTTTGAACTTAAATTTGAAATTCACTTTGAATTCTCACTTTAGAAATAACCCTTAAAGGGATTCCAGACCCTTAAAACCCTTAAGCTTTATGTGTGAATAGTGTGTCCTATTTTTTCATTTTCAATAGTAATTGACACTTTTATAAATTAACCTTGTTACACTCCCCCCACCCGGTTGTTAATCAGACAGCCGGTCCTGTTACTTCCTGGTTTGTTTAGCTCAATGAAGATAAACTCAAGAGGTAGCAATTGCCCAGAGCACATGCCTTTCAAAGACATTGAGCTGCATTAGGAAGTCTGTGATTGGACAGCCACAGAAAGTCTGGTCGGAGTTAGAGGGGGAGGGCTTCCAAAGGATGCAGGCAAGGGAACTGCAAGTTTTGAAAGAGGTTTTTAGATATAACTCCAATGAAACCTGCATAATTAAATGCATGCATGTTGTCATTTGGGATATATATACTAAGTAGTAATTTGTACTTATTTTGTTTTTGGATAAATAAATGAATAAAGGTCTTCAGAATCTAAATGCTGCCTCTCTTGTAATGGTGCTGAAACCATTTCTTTTTCATTTATTGCTACAATTTTATTAATATTTGTTATTAAGTGGGAGCTTCATATATCAAAAAGTGAGATAGATTGCTAGACATGTAGACAATGCTGCGACGAATACATTGTATACTGTGCCTACGGGGTATATCTGTCCATCTACGTTCCAGTCACTGAGTGCAGCTCCAACCATGGCAAACTCTCTCACTATTTATTCCTGAGCTTCATTGAACTCTCCTTATTGCGGTTCCTGCAGCACTCTAGAGCGTTGTATTCCCGGAGTGATCTCTGAGTACGGAGCTCGTCTCGTTACTTGTTATAGATTATTATGTATTTCTATATCCTCTTGCTCTGACATTAATTGATGAAGTGGAGTTTAAACACATTTACCCAGTGTATTATGTTTATCTTTCCTCAGAGAATCCCCGCACTTTCACAGATCGAGAAAGCAGTTTTACCACAAAAGTATTCACCTTCCAGTTTGTCACTCACTTCTCGTCTCTTTTCTACGTGGCATTTTTCCTTGGAAGGTAACCGTTAATATTATAAGTTCACCTATTCTGACTCTACAAACACGTCCCTTCAGACGAACTGAATCGCCTCTGACTTTAAGCCTTTTTTCATTAGACACTACTTTTTGCTGCGTAATCCAGTTCAGACAAAACACAATAAAGGCAATCGTTGCAGGTGATAGGAAGACATTGATACATTGCTTGATTTCTCCGGTGTTTGTATATTTTCTCTATGCCAGGGAAGTGACCATTCTCCTTTACAGATTATACAATTTGATTTGTACATTGTGATCGCTAAATTGCATGAAATGCGTAGACAAATTGTTTAGCATTTTCTATAACTTTACTTTCTTGAGCTTTACTGCAATGCCGCTGGCTCACCGCCTACAGTAAAGGTGACGGGTAATGGCAGCGTGAGTGGGTGTTAATCCAGGGGATACCATCCCACAATTCTTAGCGTGTAGATATAAAGTGTGAGCTGTGTGGGGAGACATCTGAGGACAAGCAGCGTTTCTATCCAGTCAGGATGCCACGTGGGGAGTGGAAGAAACATGAATTGATCATTAAACATCTGGACGTTGCAATCCTTCCGAATTAATGTGGACTTTCCATCCACACGATTTATAAAACAAACCACATTGCAAGGTGTATTGGACTGACTGGGATTTCTTTCCTCCTTAGTTGGGGGGATTCACTCTGTAGGTTACATGATAATTTGGAACTTACCCTTCCACATTACCAGCATTATTTCTCTCCAGTCTGTACGGCAATGAATGGCTGAGAGCACTGGGAGTGGGTAGCCTATCACTGCATAGACCAGACTGATTTTAGATCTAAGCTCCACATATTTCTCCTCTTCTTGTAGAATTAACGGGTATCCTGGAAATTACGTGCGGATTGCGGGTCACTGGAGGTTGGAGGAGGTGAGTTTGGGGTGATATTGGATAATTAATATTGTAACCTCTCCCCCCTGCCCCCCACAATCCAGTATCAAGGAATATTCCTCCCGCGGAATTCAGTTCTTACTGTCCTCATATCTGTCCCTATCTGTACGTAAAATGCGAAATCAAAAAAATATCCTGTCCGAGAAGATTATCCTTTATCGCTGCAATTTATGTGTCACAGTAGATCAGATTTTTTTTTTTAAAGATTGTTATATTGTTTAATAGAATAATTCTATATATACATTTACTTGTAAGAAAGCACTCCTGGGACTTTCTTGTTACACACGGTTTAAGCAGTATATATATATTTAATGGTTGGGTTAATTTTTACACTAAAAGTAGAATTTTATACTATAATAATAATAATAATAATAAAAGTATTTCATTCCCTAAAGTCAAATTAAAACAACTGCAACATTTAGGTGAAAATTCTTCGATTCCACAATAGCCACAGCTTGACAGTAATATCATGTAGACATTTGCTACAATTCATTGTTTCGAGAATAAACACTGTTGAATATCAATAGATGTCTACCCCCCACCCCCGTGTAGGATCATACAATATGCAGCTGTATGAATGTGCGGTGTGCATCCCATTAATTAAAACATTAGATGTCTACCCCCCCGTGTAGGATCATTCAATATGCAGCTGTATGAATGTGCGGTGTGCATCCCATTAATTAAAACATTAGATGTCTACCCCCCGTGTAGGATCATACAATATGAATGTACGGTGTGCATCCCATTAATTAAAACATTAGATGTCTACCCCCCATGTATGATCATACAATATGCAGCTGTATGAATGTACGGTGTGCATCCCATTAATTAAAACATTAGATGTCTACCCCCCGTGTAGGGTCATACAATATGCAGCTGTATGAATGTACGGTGTGCATCCCATTAATTAAAACATTAGATGTCTACCCCCCATGTATGATCATACAATATGAATGTACGGTGTGCATCCCATTAATTAAAACTTTAGATGTCTAAGCCCCCATGTAGGATCATACAATATGCAGCTGTATGAATGTACGGTGTGCATCCCATTAATTAAAACATTAGATGTCTAACCCCCTGTGTATGATCATACAATATGCAGCTGTATGAATGTACGGTGTGGATCCCATTAATTGAAACATTAGATGTCTACCCCCCCGTGTAGGATCATACAATATGCAGCTGTATGAATGTACGGTGTGCATCCCATTAATTAAAACATTAGATGTCTACCCCCCTGTGTATGATCATACAATATGCAGCTGTATGAATGTACGGTGTGCATCCCATTAATTAAAACATTAGATGTCAACCCCCCATGTATGATCATACAATATGAATGTACGGTGTGCATCCCATTAATTAAAACATTAGATGTCTACCCCTCATGTAGGATCATACAATATGCAGCTGTATGAATGTACGGTGTGCATCCCATTAATTAAAACATTAGATGTCTACCCCCCCGTGTATGATCATACAATATGCAGCTGTATGAATGTACGGTGTGCATCCCATTAATTAAAACATTAGATGTCTACCCCCCGTGTATGATCATACAATATGCAGCTGTATGAATGTGCGGTGTGCATCCCATTAATTAAAACATTAGATGTCTACCCCTCATGTATACAATATGCAGCTGTATGAATGTGCGGTGTGCATCCCATTAATTAAAACATTAGATGTCTCCCCCCCCGTGTATGATCATACAATATGCAGCTGTATGAATGTACGGTGTGCATCCCATTAATTAAAACTTTAGATGTCTACCCCCTGTGTAGGATCATACAATATGCAGCTGTATGAATGTGCGGTGTGCATCCCATTAATTAAAACATTAGATGTCTACCCCTCATGTATACAATATGCAGCTGTATGAATGTGCGGTGTGCATCCCATTAATTAAAACATTAGATGTCTACCCCCCTGTGTATGATCATACAATATGCAGCTGTATGAATGTACGGTGTGCATCCCATTAATTAAAACATTAGATGTCTAACCCCCCGTGTATGATCATACAATATGCAGCTGTATGAATGTGCGGTGTGCATCCCATTAATTAAAACATTAGATGTCTACCCCCCTGTGTATGATCATACAATATGCAGCTGTATGAATGTACGGTGTGCATCCCATTAATTAAAACATTAGATGTCTACCCCCCTGTGTATGATCATACAATATGCAGCTGTATGAATGTACGGTGTGCATCCCATTAATTAAAACATTAGATGTCAACCCCCCATGTATGATCATACAATATGAATGTACGGTGTGCATCCCATTAATTAAAACATTAGATGTCTACCCCTCATGTAGGATCATACAATATGCAGCTGTATGAATGTACGGTGTGCATCCCATTAATTAAAACATTAGATGTCTACCCCCCCGTGTATGATCATACAATATGCAGCTCTAGAAATGTACGGTGTGCATCCCATTAATTAAAACATTAGATGTCTACCCCCCGTGTATGATCATACAATATGCAGCTGTATGAATGTACGGTGTGCATCCCATTAATTAAAACATTAGATGTCTACCCCCCTGTGTATGATCATACAATATGCAGCTGTATGAATGTACGGTGTGCATCCCATTAATTAAAACATTAGATGTCTTCCCCCCCCTGTATGATCATACAATATGCAGCTGTATGAATGTACGGTGTGCATCCCATTAATTAAAACATTAGATGTCTAACCCCCTGTGTATGATCATACAATATGCAGCTGTATGAATGTACGGTGTGCATCCCATCAATTAAAACATTAGATGTCTACCCCCCATGTATGATCATACAATATGCAGCTGTATGAATGTACGGTGTGCATCCCATTAATTAAAACATTAGATGTCTACCCCCCCGTGTATGATCATACAATATGCAGCTGTATGAATGTACGGTAAAGTATCCCATTACTAAAACTTTAGATGTTCACCCTGTAAGCGATCATACAATATAGCTGTATGAATGTACCGGGTGTGCATCCCATTAATTAAAAATCCTTAGATGTCTACCCCCCCGTGTATGATCATACAATATGCAGCTGTATGAATGTACGGTGTGCATCCCATTAATTAAAACTTTAGATGTCTACCCCCTGTGTATGATCATACAATATGCAGCTGTATGAATGTACGGTGTGCATCCCATTAATTAAAACATTAGATGTCTACCCCCCATGTATGATCATACAATATGCAGCTGTATGAATGTACGGTGTGCATCCCATTAATTAAAACATTAGATGTTCCGTATGATCATACAATATGCAGCTGTATGAATGCACGTGCATCCCATCACTAAACATTGATGTCTACCCCCATGTAAGGATCATACAACATGCAGCTGTATGAATGCACGGTGCATCCCATTAATTAAAAACATTAGATGTCTACCGCGGTATGATCATACAATATGCAAAGCTGTATGAATGTACGTGTGCATCCCATTAATTAAAACTTTAGATGTCTACCCCCTGTGTAGGATCAAGGCCAATATGCAGCTGTATGAATGTGCGTGTGCATCCCATTACTGCCATTAGATGCTCCGCCCCCGCGTATACCATGCAGCTGTGGCTGAATGTGCGTGTGCATCCTATTACTAAAACATTAGATGTCTACCCCCAAAAGATCACAATATGCAGCTGTATGAATGTACGGTGTGCATCCCATTAATTAAAACATTAGATGTCTACCCCCCCGTGTATGATCATACAATATGCAGCTGTATGAATGTACGGTGTGCATCCCATTAATTAAAACTTTAGATGTCTACCCCCCATGTATGATCATACAATATGCAGCTGTATGAATGTGCGGTGTGCATCCCATTAATTAAAACATTAGATGTCTACCCCCCTGTGTATGATCATACAATATGCAGCTGTATGAATGTACGGTGTGCATCCCATTAATTAAAACATTAGATGTCTACCCCCCTGTGTATGATCATACAATATGCAGCTGTATGAATGTACGGTGTGCATCCCATTAATTAAAACATTAGATGTCTAACCCCCCGTGTATGATCATACAATATGCAGCTGTATGAATGTGCGGTGTGCATCCCATTAATTAAAACATTAGATGTCTACCCCCCGTGTAGGATCATACAATATGCAGCTGTATGAATGTGCGGTGTGCAAGCTCCTCTCATTAAGACGGGTGTGTGACTAATCTTTGTAACCTTCTTCTTTCAGTGCCATCCAAGCGGCTGCATTACTGATCTATTTATACAAATGTGTATAATTATGGTTCTCAAGCAGACACTCAGTAACTGTGTGGAGTTTCTCTCTCCGTGAGTATACTTAATACTGTGCACTTCTCATAATGCCGTTTTATTACATTTTAAATGCTATTCTCACTCCACATATAAAACAATAGTAATTGACTGGAAGCAAACACATGACAAAAATGATATATAAAAATAAAATGTATATAAACGTCATTCTGTATATAATAAACAAATAGGATAAGGAGGTATTTATATACCAAATACCATAAACTCCCTACACTACATAGGAACTTGGTGTCTAAAACAGTGAGACCCTCTACACTCGTAAAGCACTCCAGTTTTCTATTCAAATCCTATGCATGGTGAAATAAATAAATGAATAAATTATAAAGCACGTTAGAAATCTAGTAATATGTTGTATCTACAGCCCACGAGGGCCAGGTTTACTTTCTGGTACTTGCAAACACAATATTATCTTTCTCCTCCTAATGTTTCTTTCAATAAATATCTGTATTTAAAGGAGCGCACATTCACATTGGATATGGGTGTCAGTGTTGAGCGTAAGTAACAGACCGTATCAAATTCGTCTTAGAACTCTGGAATGTCATTTATTCTACACAATCCAATCAAAAGATAACGTAAGACATTGTGTGGGCCTCTTTGTCTTACCAACAAACAAATTATTGGCAAAATTTGGCAAAGGACATAGTTACATCATAATCTAGGTTGAATCTCTCAAAACCTCAAGTACTGCAGACTTCAAACCGCTCCCACCCAGGGCCGTCTTTAATAACGAATGGGCCCCCTGTGCCCTGCCGCTCTCGCCCCTCACTCCCTGGTATGCAATCACGCCATCCATCCCAACGCAGTGGCGGTACTAAAGTAGAATGAATTTTATTGGGTAACGGGTAATTGAACAGTAAGTAGCCGTCCTTTGTTCTCGGGGGTGGCCGCCATTCGACAAACGAACACGTGGCGGCGGCCATTTTAAAACTCCCGAACAGCGGTGTTTTGCCGTCGATGTCTGGAACTAAAATCGGACACTCGAGTAGGCGAACACCGCTGAGACCTCCACAGCCCTGGTCCGTTCGGTTCCAAACTACCGAACGGCCCCTCGTTCGGTAGATAGAAAATACCGAATGAGGGGATTCAGGCGAACCCTCCCTAGCCTCTATAGCTAGAGGTTTTCGTGTATTTTATTCCCTTATGCCAGGACCGACCGCAGGGCCCATTCACATGGAACCGGATTCGGCTATCTCAGTTCGTGCGGTCGGTCATTTTATTCCCTCCATACTTTTCCAGAACCCCTGGTCGGATCTGGGTGATTCTTGGATATGTTGTTCACCCAGATCAGGGCTACCAGGGGATGTATGATTTAAAGAGGTACCCCTAGGTTTAGGGGTACATCCAGAAACGGGGGGAATTGGTGTGCTGGATAAGGGGATTATGATGCTGGCTGAGGGGAGGAGATGTGTGGGAGGTTACCAGGACAGGATTGGCTACTGTAATAATTACTGTAAATCCCTCCCTTGCATGGGAGCAGGCTTTATAAGGAGACTGTGATTAAAGGCTTGTGAGTTATGCTTCTGAAACTGTGTGTCGTCCAGTTATTGGGATTGCTGTTGGGATATTACTGTATTTTACCTGCTGGAAACCTTGCCTGTGGATTTATTATTTCCTTGTTCTGGAGTCCCCCTTGGATTATAAGCGGAGATAACCTGGGTAATATTGCATCTCCGCTACATTGGTTGGCAGCGCTGGGATCCAGACTCACAGAGGAACAAGCCTAAATGGAGTACGGATGGAGATTGATTTTGCCACACTAAAACGCTCCACGCTAAAAGACCTTCTGGAGGCAAGGGGTATACAAGCCAGCAATAAGACAAAAGCGGTACTCATCACTGAACTGATGGCGGAGTACCGAATGGACGGCGATTCGGTTCCCGAACAGGGGAATTCGGGAGAAACACCGGAACAAAGGGAGTTCCAGAGGCAGGTACAATTTCGTCTGTCTTTCTATGGGGAACACCCAACAGAGATTGTTTCCAAAACGATGACGGAGGTCCAGGAATTTATACTGAGGAGTCAAACAGCGGCCCCAGAACGCAGCTCTGCAGTAAATATGCCACAAGAAGGTAAGCCGAAAATACCATACCAGGCTTTTAAAACATATGTGGAGGCAGAGGAAGATATAGACGCTTTCCTGCAAGATTTCGAGAGACTGTGTGCGCTGCACAGAATCAGCGCAGAGGACTGGGTACCTATTTTGGCAGGGAGGTTAACTGGGAGGGCAGCTGAGGCATACCGTACTGTACCTAATGAGGAAATACGGAATTACCACAAAGTAAAATAAATTATATTGGCCAGGTATGCTATAACACCAGAAGCATACCGGCGGAGATTCAGGGATTTAAAGAAGGTGGAGAAAGACTCACATGCTGAGTGGGCATGCAGACTACAACGAGCAGTCTTGGGGTGGGTGCAAGCGAGCAAGGCACGGTCTATGGAGGATGTATTGCAAATGGTACTGCTGGAGCAATTTTATGAAGGAGTAACCAGCGAGGTACAGGAGTGGGTAAGAGACAGAAACCCTACCTCCCTTACCGAAGCAGCCAGGAAGGCAGACGAGTACCTGGATGCACGCAGGCAGCAAAAACCTGCAGCTCCAAAAGTACCTTTTAAAACCTTTGGGGGAAACAACTACACGCCAGCTCTACCAAGGTCACTGCCACCACCACCACCACCCGCTGCACAGCCACGTTTCCGCCAGCCCACGTCGGGCCCTTGCCACCACTGCCAGAAGTGGGGACACTATAAAAGGGAATGCCCCGAGCTGCGGGACCGGTCCACCTGGATCCGACCCGATCCACCACCACCACCGAGAGCCGCCGCAGCCCATCACTACCAGGACATCGTGGCCACACCGTATGGTTCAGCAGTTCCAATCACAACGGTAGAGCAGTGGGAGGTACTGCACGAGGCAGATCCCGTCCAGGCTAATGCTGACAACCGCCAACATCACAGGCAGACCGTGTATCTGGAGGGTAAAGCGGTTCAGGGGCTACGCGACTCAGGAGCCACCATCACCCTGGTAAAAAGTCACCTGGTCTCAGACCAAGCTAAACTTAGTAAGACTGTGGCCGTCAGGGTAGCCGGGGGAGCAGTATACCGGCTACCTACAGCAAGGGTACATTTGCATTGGGGAGCGGGGGCAGGGCATGTGGAGGTGGGGTTGATGCCGCAGTTACCGGCGGAGGTTTTATTGGGGAACGATCTGGGGAGGCTCACATCTGCTTTTGAGCCCCAGACACCCACCACAGGAGAAGCTCACCCTGTGGTTACGCGACAACAGGCCCGCACCCAGGACTACAACACACTCCCGGAGGTTCAGGTAAGAGATCCTTCCCCTGCCCTTGACTGTGTTCCCTGGGCCCCTCCTAACGATTTTGCAGCTGAGGTAGTGACTGACCCCACCTTACAGGTGTATAGGGACAAGGTGACAGCAGACACGCCTGGGGGGGAGGGCGAAAGGTTTATTTGGGACAAACAGCTGTTATATCGGGAGACGGATAAGCAGGTATCCGGGTCAGACCCGATTGTGATGAGGCAGTTAGTGGTACCTCAGCGGTACCGGGCGGAGTTACTACGGATAGCCCATGACATTCCGCTATCTGGACATTTAGGGGTCAGCAGGACCCGATACAGGTTAACCCAAAGTTTCTTTTGGCCAGGAATTAGCCAGGAGGTGCGCAGGTATTGCAACACGTGCGATACCTGTCAAAGGGTGGGGAAAAGGGGGGACCGGCGCAAGGCCAAGTTACATCCCCTTCCCATAATCGAGGAACCCTTTAGCAGGGTAGCAGTTGACCTAATAGGACCCCTCAACAAAGCGAGCCCGTCAGGTAAAAGATTTATCCTGACAGTAGTAGATTATGCCACTAGATATCCAGAGGCGGTGGCCCTGACGAATATACAGGCGGAGACAGTAGCAGAAGCCCTGATGAAGATATTCTCCCGGGTGGGACTCCCCAGGGAGATTGTCTCCGATCAGGGCACCCAGTTCACCGCCGAAGTCACGCAGCGCCTCTGGAAGTTTTGTGACATTAAGCCGGTCATTAGTTCCCCTTACCACCCCCAGACGAATGGGCTCTGCGAACGTTTCAACGGTACATTGAAACAAATGCTCCGAACCTTCGCAGAGACCCACAAGGACTGGGAGAAGTTCCTGCCACACCTCCTCTTTGCTTACAGGGAGGTGCCGCAGGAATCCACTGGGTTTTCCCCATTTGAACTATTGTTTGGCCGCAGGGTACGAGGGCCTTTAGATTTGATCAGAGAGCATTGGGAGGGAGAACGGAGCACTGACGGTACCCCCATCATACCATATGTGTTGGCATTCCGAGACCGCCTTGAGGCCTTAACTCAGACGGTACGCGAGAATTTGCAGGCGGCTCAGACACGCCAGCGCACATGGTATGATCGGGGCGCCAGGGACCGTAGCTTTCAGGTCGGGCAGAAGGTGTTGATCTTAAAACCTGTCCGACACGATAAGCTGCAGGCCGCCTGGCAGGGCCCTTATAAGGTGGTAGAACAACGGTGTGACACCACTTATATAATCGGCTCGTGCGTTGGTACTGGGGGGCGACGCATGCTCCATGTGAACATGATGAAGCCCTACCAGGAGCGCTCGGAGGAAGTGACCGCTATATGTGCGCCTAACTCCGAGGAGTTTGACAGTTTACCTCTCCCAGATCTGCTGGGAGAGGGTCAGTTATCCGGGGACTTAGGGGAAGTCACCCTGGGGGATCGGTTGAGCCCACAGGAGCGGAGCGAGGTACAACAGCTGTTGAGGGAGAAGCAGGATATCTTCTCTAATGTACCTGGTTACACTCCTCTGGCCACTCACCGAGTAGACACCCCAGGACAACTTCCCATGCGTCAGACCCCATACCGCATCCCAGAGGCGGTACGGGCGAACATGCGCAAGGAGATCGATGAGATGCTCCAACTGGGGGTGATTGAGCCCTCCGACAGCCCCTGGGCATCTCCGGTAGTACTAGTACCAAAGCGGGACGGCACGACCCGGTTTTGTGTAGACTACCGGAGATTAAATGAGAAGACGGTATCGGACGCCTACCCCATGCCCAGGATAGACGAACTCCTGGATCGGATGGCGAGGGGGCACTATCTCACCACGATTGACTTGTGTAAAGGGTATTGGCAAATACCCTTGGCGCAAGACGCCATCCCTAAGTCGGCCTTTGTCACCCCATTCGGCTTGTACCAATTTAAGGTCATGCCGTTTGGGATGAAAAACGCCCCGGCTACTTTTCAGCGGATGGTGGACCGCCTCTTAGATGGGTTCCAGGATTATACCTGCGCATACCTCGATGATATTGCCATTTTCAGCAATACCTGGCAGGAACACCTGACCCATATAGGAGCGGTCCTGGACAGGATTAGGGCCGCTGGTTTAACACTGAAACCAGCCAAATGCAGCATAGGTATGGCTGAAGTACAGTACCTAGGTCATCGGGTAGGATGCGGCAAGCAGAAGCCGGAACCAGCCAAAGTAGAGGCTGTAGCTCAATGCCCTACCCCTAGGACTAAGACCCAGGTGTTAGCGTTCTTAGGAACGGCCGGATACTACCGGAAATTCGTCCCGAATTACAGTGCCCTGGCCAAACCTCTCACCGACTTGACCCGTAAAAACCTACCCCGCCAAGTAACCTGGACCCCGGAGTGTGAACAGGCATTTCAGTTGTTGAAAGATGCATTGACAAATGCCCCTGTCTTGGCAGCTCCCAATCCAACTAAACGTTTTCTTGTCCACACAGACGCTTCTATGTTTGGATTGGGAGCAGTATTGAGCCAAGTCGGGGCCGATGGCGGAGAACATCCCGTGGCTTACATCAGCCGGAAACTGTTACCTCGAGAAGTAAGCTACGCCGCCATCGAGAAAGAATGCCTGGCTGTGGTGTGGGCCCTGAAGAAATTACAGCCCTATTTGTACGGACAAGCTTTTTCCCTGCTCACGGATCACAACCCATTAGTATGGCTAAACCGGGTGGCTGGGGACAATGCCCGGCTGCTGCGCTGGAGTCTGGCGCTGCAGCCCTTTGACTTTAATATCCAGTACCGCCCGGGTAAACAGAATGGAAATGCTGATGGGTTGTCTCGACAAACTGACCTAGAGAAATGATCCGTGAGCCTCCCCGGACATCCCCAAGCCGATCCGTGTTGGATCAGACTGTGTATGCCGGCTTGTGGGCAAGGGGGAGCAGTGTAGCGGATGGCACCAGGCGACCCTACAAATATACTGTATAAACCTGCATTCGTGTATCTGCTGTATTTTCTATGTATTAAAAAGAATTGTATTCCTCTGATTGTTCGGTAGTTTCATTCCCTTAGTTTATTCGAATGAAACTACCGAACAACCAGACCTCCCCTGTGTGAAGTGTGTCCTCAATTACCCATTGCAACATTGTTGCGAACGGGTAATTGAACAGTAAGTAGCCGTCCTTTGTTCTCGGGGGTGGCCGCCATTCGACAAACGAACACGTGGCGGCGGCCATTTTAAAACTCCCGAACAGCGGTGTTTTGCCGTCGAGTGTCTGGAACTAAAATCGGACACTCGAGTAGGCGAACACCGCTGAGACCTCCACAGCCCTGGTCCGTTCGGTTCCAAACTACCGAACGGCCCCTCGTTCGGTAGATAGAAAATACCGAACGAGGGGATTCAGGCGAACCCTCCCTAGCCTCTATAGCTAGAGGTTTTCGTGTATTTTATTCCCTTATGCCAGGACCGACCGCAGGGCCCATTCACATGGAACCGAATTCGGCTATCTCAGTTCGTGCGGTCGGTCATTTTATTCCCTCCATACTTTTCCCGAACCCCTGGTCTGATCTGGGTGATTTTTGGATATGTTGTTCACCCAGATCAGGGGCATCCGGGGATGTATGATTTAAAGAGGTACCCCTACGTTTAGGGGTACATCCAGAAACGGGGGAATTGGTGTGCTGGATAAGGGGATTATGATGCTGGCTGAGGGGAGGAGATGGGTGGGAGGTTACCAGGACAGGATTGGCTACTGTAATAATTACTGTAAATCCCTCCCTTGCATGGGAGCATGCTTTATAAGGAGACTGTGATTAAAGGCTTGTCAGTTATGCTCCTGAAACTGTGTGTCGTCCAGTTATTGGGATTGCTGTTGGGATATTGCTGTATTTTACCTGCTGGAAACCTTGCCTGTGGATTTACTATTTACTTGTTCCTGAGTCCCACTTGGATTATAAGCGGAGATACCCTGGGTAATATTGCATCTCCGCTACAGGGATAAAGAAAGAAATTGGGAGGAGGGAGAAGGAAATTGGAAAGGGGGATAAAGAAAGAAATTGGGAGGGGGGATAAAGAAAGAAATTGGGAGGGGGGATAAAGAAAGAAATTGGGAGGGGGGAGAAGGAAATTGGAGGGGAGGGAGATTGACATTATTCACACACAATGCACCCCTTGCACACAGAAAAACACACAATGCATTACACACACAGACACACATATACAAGCAATGCAACCGTTACACACAATGCATCAATTACACACACAGAAACACACAATGCATTCATTACACACACTCAATGCACCCCTTACACACACTCAATGCATCCCGTACATACACAGAAACACACCTTGCAGCCCTTACACATACAAACACAGATTCACACAATGCATTCCTTACACACCTATCAGGACATCCCCTACACACTCCACCCCCTGTGAACAAACTCATTGGTGGAACATGAAGGTGGACCCTGGGACCTAGACCTTGAGCTGTGTAAAGGGCCCCCAAAAAATGGAGCTGCTTCCCGTTCTCCCAGAACATTGATTTTTGTGACCACAGTTACAAACCGCCTCCAGAGAGCCTGTTCTACACCAGACCAGTAGAGCCAGACTGCAGCTAGAGCCCATCATCATCCTCATCTGGTTGTAAGTAGGCAATCTAGTATATTATTCGTGGCACTAATCTCGAATTTACCTCACATTAAAGAAACACTATAGTCCCCAGAACCACTGCAGCTTAATGTAGTGGTTCTGGTGTCTATAGCCTGTCTCTGCAGGCCTTTTAATGTAAACACGGCGGCACTGCAGCAATGGCGTTAGATAACATGGCAAATCATATGGGTGGGGCATTGTGATGTCACATGGGGGGGGTGCAAACTTAACTTTTGCATAGGGCGGCAAAAATCCTTGCACCGGCCCTGGCTGGAGGGGGCTGTGTGAGCTATGGCTGTACAGTGCCCCATGGTAGTTAGGGTGCCGTGCGGCCAGTACAGCGGATCCAAAATAGCGCTGGGGGCTTGTCCTGGGGGCAAGGGGGTGCCAAGTACAGGATCCGTCCCGGGTGCCAAATGCTCTAGGTACGCCCCTGGTTCCACCCACCCATGAGTTCGCTCACAGGGAGTGGAGTGTGTAGTGGATTATGTGTTATTGTAGAGGATCTAATATGTGTGCTTATGGTATGTAATGTATAGGGATACCAGTTTGAGTAGGTGATGCAGTGTGTTTGTGTGTAGTGGAAGCAGTGTGTATTTGTGTATAAGGGATGTGTTACTGGTTGTGTGTAAGGGATGCAATGTGTGTGTCTGTATGTGTGTGCATTGAGTGTGTGTAAGAGATGCATTGTGTTTCTGTGTGTATGTAAGAAAAGCTGTGTGTGTGTTTGCATGTGTGTGTAAGGGTTTGCATTGTGTGTTTCTGTCTATGTGTGCAAAAGATGCGTTGTCTTTGTGTGTAAGGGTTGCATTGTGTGTGTGTAATGGATGCATTGTGTGTTTCTCTGTGTGTAAGGGAAGCATGTTGTGTTTCTGTGTGTGTAGGGATGCATTGTGTGTTTCTGTGTATGTATAGGGATGCATTGTGTGTGTGTGCGTGTAGTGTGAAAGAGCTCCCTGTCTTGCCCCCTGTCCTAGAGAGCTCTCTCCTGCCACTTAGTGGTCTCTCCTCTCCTCCACCCTCCCCTAGCGGTCTCACCTCACACTCACGCACCCTCCCTGTGTTCTTCTCACTCCCCCCACCTGTGTTCTTCTCACCTCCCCCCTCCCTGTGTTCTTCTCACCTCCCCCCTCCATGTGTTCTCCTCACCTCCCCCCTCCATGTGTTCTCCTCACTCTTCTCTCCTTCTCCTAACCCCCTGTGTTCTTCTTACCCCCCCCTCCTCCCTGTGTCCTCCCTCACCTCCCCCTCCCACTAATGTTCTCCTCATCTCTCCTTCCTCCTTGCCCCCCTGTGTTCTTCTTACCCCCCCTCCTCCCTGTGTCCTCCTCACACCTCCCCTCCCTGTGTTCTTCTCAGTCCCCGTTCTCATCTCCCCTTCTCCTAAGCCCTTAATCTCTCCCCTCCTCTCTGTGTTCTTCTTTGGCTGCCTCCTCCCTGTGTTCTTCTTACTACCCTGTTCTTCTTACTCCCCTGTTCTTCTCCCTTGCTCCCACCCTCCATGTGTTTCTTCTCCTCCCCTGTGTTCTCCTCACCTCCCCCTCCCTGTGTTCTTCTCACCTCCCCCCCCCTCCCTGTGTTCTCCTCACCTCCCCTCCTGTGTTTCCTCCTCCACCTCCCTTCTCCCTCCCACCCACCCTACCTGTGTTCTTCTTACCCCCCTCCTCCCTGTGTCCTCCTCACCTCCCCCCTCCCTGTGTTCTCCTCACCACCCACCCTCCCTGTGTTCTTCTCAGTCCCTTCTAAATTTTAAATGTATTTTATTAGTTAATTTAAATATATTAAAATTATATATTTAGCTAGCTGGGGTGAGTGGATGTTAGTGTGGAATTGGGGAATTTGGTGTTAGGCTAGCTAGGGGTTAACGTTAAAAAAAAGCCCCTCCACCCTGTCACTGCCCCTCCACCCCCCATCCCTTGTTGCTGCCCCTCCACCCTCCCTACCCCCTGTAACCTTTACACCATACCTGGAGCGCTTGGAAGGAATACACTGCTTGAATACCAGCCTTCCCTTATACTTCATCAGGGATTCATACACGCATATATTCCTTCCAGGTGCATAAGCCTCTGCAAACCTGGCAGCAAAGTGGGTAATCAGGGGGCAAATTTTATACAGCAAGTCAAATTAGGGATGCTCCCAAGGGGGCACAGGCTGTTGTCGCTGAAGTGCATACACTTGGAGTAAATGGGGGTAGAGCAGATGGGGCTACCGCTCCAGTAGGAACAGGTGGAGGGCTCCTTTACGATGTCCATTAGCATAGTTAATGCATAGAATTTTATTAATTCTGGCACATCGATGGAGGCCCATTGCAGCTTTGCCAAAAAAGACTCAGGCTTAGAAGCACAGAATTGTGTAGTATAAATAATAAGGAGAAGGAAAGGGAGAAATAAATGTTAAGGCAATATGCCCTAGATAGAAAACAAACAAGAGTGCAAATAATAAAGCTAGATAAAAGTATAGGAAGAATAATAAGGACATGTATTAGGAACCATAAGGAGTCAGAGAAAAAAAAATAACACCTTGTTAATAAATGTGTTCAGCAATGTCCAGATAATGATTTTGCAGGGTTGTATAAATCAGGTAGGCAGGTTAAAGCAGAGATGTATGTTATCCAGGTTGGTATGAAGCAGGGTTGTATAAAGCAGGTAGGTAGGATAATGCAGAGAAGTATAGTTGTAGATAATCCAAGTTGGTAAGGAGCAAGGGTAGTAGCAATTCAGGTAAGAAGCAGAAGGTAAGGTACAGGTTGTTTCGGAGGAGACAGGATTTGAAGTCTGTAGTATGAACATCAACTTCAACGTAAAGGCCACTTGCTTTGTTGGGTGTGGCCATTTATAGCAGAACTTTATTACATAAGATACAGGTGAGTCTGAGGTGACTAGTGGCTAGGGAGGTAATAAACGGAAAAGTCTTGCTTGACATCATAGGAACCTGACACACAGATACAACACTTGATACATCACTAGCAGCAGACACTGTATCTGGTGATGTATCTGAGCACCTGGCAGGGTCAAAATTAGGGTCGGAGTCAGACATAGACGCTTCAGACTCTAACACAAGGATGTCATACTCCTCCTCAGCGCTATACAACCTCTGTGACCTCTGTGACATGATCACAATCACTTTATTTAATGATCTGTCACAAAAAAAATGAAGTAAGAACCCCTTTGGGTTAATAGCTCTGAAAAGAGCCTTTGAGTCTCACCAAAAAAATGAACCCCTAAAAAAATGCACAGAAAGCAAAAAAGTGCTGCTGTGCAAGAGCCAGTGATTATAGTGATCACTGGCAAGATAGGGGTTAATGGCTCTGAAAAGAGCCTTTGGGTCTCACAATTTTACAAATCCATACCTAAAACTCTCTACCTAAAACACAGATCTCTCTCTCACTAAAACATAAGTGAAGAGAGGGAGGGAGATCCACACTGATCGGGATATGGGAAATATAGCCGACGGAGTAACCGGCAGAGAGGAGCTTCTGTTCCCTTACCCGCTCTGACAGGAAGTGCTCACAGAGAGCACAGAACTTCTTCCTGTCAGACCAGGTACAGTAAGCAGGAGCTCCTTCACCGCGCGGTCTGCCTGCTCTGCCACACTACAGCAAGGTACAGGGACTGCTGGGGGGGACTAATGGGATACATGGGGACTTGGGGGAACTAATGGGATACATGGGGGCTGAGGGGGAACTAATGGGACACATGGGGACTGAGGGGGAACTAATGGGACACATGGGGACTGGGTTTAACTAATGGGACACATGGGGGCTGGGGAGAGCTAATGGGACACATGGGGGCTGGAAGGGAACTAATGGGACATATGGGGGCTGTGGGGGAACTAATGGGACACATGAGTCGGTAACTAATGGAACACATGGGTGCTGGGGGGGAGCTAATGGGACACATGGTGGCTAGGGGGAAACCAATGGGACACATGGGGGCTTGGGGGAACTAATGGGACACATGGGGGCTGTGGGGGAACTAATGGGACACTTGGGTCGGGAACTAGTGGGACACGTGGTGGCTGGGGGGGAACTAATGGGACACATGGGGCTGGGGGGGAACTAATGGGACACATGGGGGCTGGGGAGCTATAGGGACACGTGAAGGGCTGGGGGGGGGTTTAGGGACACATGAAAGGCTGGGAGGGGTATAGGAACACATGAAGTACTGGGAGGGGGTTATTGGAATGCATGGAGGGCTAGTAGGGGCCATAGGGACCTATGGAGGGAATGAGGTAGATAATAGGGCACATGGAGGTCTGGGGGAGGTAATGAGACACATGGAGAGCTGGGGGGAATGGATTGAGACAAATAGAGGGCTGGGGGGTTGGATTGAGAAACATGGAGGGATAGGGGGCTATAGGGACACATGGGGGTCTAATAAGACATATGGAGGGGCTAATAAGACACATGGAGGGGCTGAGGGAGCTAATGAGATGCATGGAGGTCTCGGGGGGGATGGATTGAGACACATGGATATCTGGGGCGATGGATTTAGAAGTATGGAGGGATGGCAGGGGTAATGATACACATGTAAGGCTGGAGGGGGTGGAATGAGACACATGAAAGGGCAGGGGAATAAAAAGACACATGAAGAGGCTGGGGAGAAAAAAAGCACACTATGCTTGCGCGGTGCATTATGAGACTGGTATAGAAATTTTTTTCCAGGGCTGCTTTTCATTCCCAGTCCGGCCATGATCAGAGTCAATATTTACTAATATTTACCTGATCAGACAAATGGGGATCATAGTTATAATAAAAGTGTTATGAGGCAAGCTCTGATTGGATGACCCTAGCCTGCCTCTATGATGAAGCAGGCTAGGGATACCCCCAGAAGCCCCTTTAGAAAGGCAGCGCCATATTGGAAGCCACATTGAAGCCTGACCAATTCCGATTCTATGCTACACTGCTGGGCGCCACGTGGGGCAACCCGAAAGTGATCGCATCTGGGGGAGCAATTACTCAGGGGCCCAGCAGTCAGGGGCCCAGCAGCGAGGCATCGCTGCAATACTCTTTGAGCAGCTGGAAGCGATCATGATCGCTTCCAGCGCTCATATTTGCAGCGAATGTACAGGGTACGTCAGCGGTCGTTAACGACCGTTTTTTGTCTGACGTACCCTGTACATCCGCAGTCGTTAAGGGGTTAAGCGGGGTCATCCCCCATGGTGATGCTAACATACTGGGATTTTGAAGACGCTGGACGTCCTTACGTGAATCTGGTAGACCGTAACTAGTGGTAGCCTTAACTTTGCAATGTGAATATTTCAGTTTCTCTAAACCAGGGGTAGGCAACCTACGGCACTAGTGCCATGCACGGCACTCGAGGTGTCTTTGCACGGCACTCAAGGCTGCTAGAGCCAAACAGGTTCTGGTCTATCAGGAGTCCCAGTAAAACTTCAGATATCTGCTAATACAATCCACACAGTAATAGAGCAGCTCGCAGTTGTTGCAGCTCCTGTCCTTGACCTGTACCTGGCCAGCCTGGTCCCCACTGGAACACAGGGAAGCCACCCACACTGCTAGATGTACACAGAAATGCAGAATAACCCTCCCCTCATACAAATAATACGGACAGCCCACACTCAAACATACACACAATCCCCACAAACGCAACACAACTAACAACCCACATACATGCACACAATCCCACATGCAGCCTTTCACAAGCAATACCCCAAACACACAATGTGACATATCCATCCACACACAATTCCACAAGTAGCCCTCATACACAGCCCACATTCATATGTATCATACACAATACCATAAACTACTAATGAACATATACAATATAATAGCTCATATACGCACAAATACAATGATACAAAGCAATTACAGTATAAATAACACAAGCAGAATACGGCAACATGCACACCTCAATTTAAAAAAATAGGACCGGCACGCTACGGGACATCACAATCCTATATCGGCACAGTGCTGCTAAAAGGTTGCCTACCCCTGCTCTAAACTATTGCAGAGGTAAGGGGAGAGTAACACTGCAACCAGACCACTTCAATGAGATGCAGCGGTCTGCATAGTGTCCCTTTCACTTTGAATTCTCACTTCAGTGTCAACCCTAATAGAG